>VTPC01090633.1:162008-177826 GCA_011009095.1 Ignelater luminosus | reverse complement strand
TAACAGAAAATCAACGATGTCCGCAAATCGTAGTTTGAAGGCACGAAATTCGACATTTTTAAGAGCGAAAAAAATGCGTTGTTGTATGAAACATCACAAACAATGAATTGAATATTGTTGACAGATGGCAAACGAAAAAAATAAGACATTTGGGACAGTTTAAAAATACTCCTAGCGACATCTGTGGTCTAATAGCTGAAAGTCTCATTTCATAGGTATATTGTTGTGAATTTACCCAACATTGTAAACCTTTGCCAAATCTGCACCAAATCAAAATGAGAAAAAGTTAATTCTTAAGTTAATTTGACGCATTTCTGATTATAAACAAAACAGTCAAATGCATTTTTGACATTTGGGCGCAGACCGTTTTGGATCTAAAACGTTTGGACACGAGGACGTTTAGGTGCGAAGTCAGTTTGAGAAAAAAACAAGATTGTATTGTATTTTCTTTTTGGACATATTATATATATTAAATTATTGTTTCCTATAGTTTCTGTCAGAATTTAGTTGGCCTATGTAGTTATTCGATAGTAAATAAGATATTATGGAATGTTATGCATGTAGAAATTTAAATCTCTTTTCATTGAATAATGAACTTATACTTTAAACCAATATAACAAATCTTGCAATAGACTGACGGTTATTATTGCATGCTGACATCATTTAATTTTGTTATAGCTTGTTAACCTCAATATTAAAGAAAATAAAAAAAAGTATTTTAGGGCCATGGAGAAGAGGAAGAAATGATAAAATAGTGTTCGACAAAGATCGAGACCTGGAAAAAATGGAAATTCTTCGAGTGGACAGAAACAAATACTTGGGATCCATTATTTATGAAACAGGGGGAAATGAAGAAGAGATTAAAAAAATTATTAGAATAGGCTCCGCATGTGCAAGTGCTCTGATAAAAACACTGAGATCTAAAATAGTGTCGAGAAAAGCAAAGTTAAGGATTTACAAAACAGTGATAAAACCTATAGTGTTGTTCGCGAGTGAAGCGTGGGTGATAACAAAAAAGATGGAGATCAAGTTGCAAGTTTGGGAACGAAGGATGTTAAGGAGAATTCTTATTTGGAGAAAGATAGAGGAAGGATGGCAGAAGAGGGCAAATGAAGAGATCTACGAACTGTTTAAAGAGCCTAAAATAGCATCAGCTATCAAAGCACAAAGGATACGATGGCTAGGGCATATTTGGAGAAGAGAAGATGACAGGATGGTGAAGAATGTGCTAAAAACAGATTCACTCGATAATACAGGAAGAGGTAGACCAAGAATTAAATGGTTTAAACAAGTGGAAGAAGATCTAGAAAAAATGGGTGTTCCAAGATGGCGTCAAAAAGCAATGGAAAGAAACGAATAGAGGGACATAATCCAACAAGCCTTGGGCCAATACGCCTGTTGTGATCTATATATAAAAAAATTTTAAGACCAGTCATTTGGCTCCCAAACGACCTCAGGCCCAAACATCTCGCGCCCAAACGACCGGCATCCAAATTTCGTAGACCCCATTCAAGCATCTTGTTTCCGACCATCCTCATCCCCAAAAAGAATTTTCAGTTGATGAAATCATAGACAAGATTTTATATATTAGAGAGTAGCACCGAAAGAACTCTACCATCAGTAGAGATTCTAAACTTCAACAGGCTCGGGCAATCATATTACCAAGCCGATAGACCTGATCCTTTCAATGGTATTTCTAGTTTTAGTTTTAAGTTTTAAATGTAATAGGACAACAAAATTTCTGACATAGCTAGAGCAATTCCAAGAAAGTTGACCTAGAGGAAGAGAAAAGGGGGAAATGAAAAATCAAAAAACTATTTATCGGAACTTATTTCCGATTCTGATTGCAGAAAACCGCACGTCCGGCTACAGTAAAAGTGACAAAAACGCATCTTACAAAAATAACTTAACTGGTAAAACTTTTACTAACGTCAGAGGCGTTTTTAACGTATCAGGTATACATTGTAAGATTTATACGGTACTTTTACAATCTACAAAATCTACTAGGAATGCATAATGCCTCCAAGAATACATGCAGATATCGACAAGTAGTAAATACCAAAAATTGATTATCGATTTCTTGGTTTTTTATTAACATGTTCTTATTTTTATCATCAAAATAAAATTTAAACTGTCCTTAAACTTTGAACCTAACTCTACGAAAAAAGTCTATTTTATCCTAAGAAAATGGTACAGTTCTACTAAAACCGGCAGCGTTGAAGCAAGATGTGCGTTTGAACTAACGCTATCAAAAGAATAGGAGGAGAAAAGGACGAAACGACCGCATTAGCCGCCGGTAATATCCAGTTTTCTGAAGTAAGGTATCTCAGCTTTACTTATCGCATTTTTCTGATTTTGCAAAATTGCTCCTGGCATTCTTTTAAAAAGAAATAACTTTTCTCGCATTAATTTATTGAATGAACTAAGATTTCTCTAAAGATTGACACAATTACTTATCTTAGAAGAAATATTGAAACAATCTCAATTTTTTATCAATAGTATTCCCGTAATCAAAAAGAAAGATTTGATTTTGAGCCAGGTTATATGAATAGGTTCCCACGAGCGACTTAGAACCACCTTTAGATACTTAGCAAACTTAAGTTTTCGACTATTATACTATCTCTACAAAGCTTTAAGAAAAAATCTTACCAGAGACCTGTGAAGCAATATTTAAGGCATTAAAAGAGTACTGTAACGTGCAGACAAGATTTATTGCTGGGTTTACATATTACACGTTCAAGATCAGTCTTGAAAAGAATAAAAATATTGAAAAGTTAAATTGTTAAACTTTGATAATGAATGTCTGCCAAGTAATGTCTGTAGAATACAAAACTAATTTGCATTAAACTATGTAAACTTTGATCCAAAGTTGCATGCTTGTAGAGGTGTGACCTTGAAAACCATTTGTGTGCTGTACACTAGGAGCACCATTTCGTGATATTTACCTCCTCTCCTTGTTACATTGTTTACCTTAACTTCACAATTGATCACCAGCCAACATCGCCGCGACAGTCAACGCATAAATCTAACCATATACATTGTCCTTGTCTTGGGACGCAAAAAACGCTCTTTAACCACATCCACTTCCGGCAACACGTGAATCATGCATACCTGAAACATTTGTGCATAGATGGTACCAACAACCACAACATCTGAGTTGTTCCAAGAATTCATTGAATTCAAACAACAGTAACGATGCATCACCCGCTTTCCTCCGACCTCTGACCAGTACATTTAAGCTGACGAACAAGATTCGAGTTGGCACTCCAGACCGCCGACGCACAAACACGACGTACTTCTTCAGCTACGGCCAATACCATCATGTCGCGTTCTTCTCTCCTGTACCACCATTCAAGGATGTCGGCACTTTCACCTCTGGGCTACATCTGCTGATTCCGAGCATCATGAATATTATTCTCCGCTGCAATCTATCAAGTCCTCCAACCTTATAGTGTAAAGAAGCCCCAAAATATGGCTTAAAATGGCCTTTCTAGTTTTAAAGCAATTAACGTTTTCTCACTATTAGGAATTTCTAAAACTGGTACAAACTATGGACATGCACCGCTTTGTGCCTATCCAAATTCCCGTACAACATTTTCGTCTTTCAGACCCATCATTAGGTTCATTTTTTGTTATGAGCGTTAGATTAGATTTTGCAAGGTCATTTCAGCAAGCTTGCCATATCAAGTTAAATAAATACTTACAAATTACATCAATCTTAAACTCTGCAACAACAACAGTTCCTATACTTCGATTCAGTATGATGTTTCACTGGTACTGAATTGAGAGGCTGAAAAGATTATGAAGTTATTTATTTAGGAACAAGCATGTTATTATCTGATACTGAAAGCCTAGTCATATAGTCTCCTGGACAATTATTGCTTTCTCTATAGACTCGACAATTTATATAGATTCATCTTAGTAAAGCATATCGTTAAATAGCTTCTCTGCATGCATTCTTTGCTGTTGGGGTAAATTACGTAATTTCGAAGCCACATGCTTACCAAACATAATTATCATGTTGATTGCCTCGAGACTCTGGTGGAAGTCGATAAGATTTGCCTATTTTTTTAAACTAGTGCTTTATGGGTCAATGAAGATGTAGCAGAAGTATAATTTTGAGGAGATGGCTGTACATCTAGACTTGATCTCGGTCGTAAACCATTAGTTGGCTTTGGCTCTACATATGCTGAGAGAAAGATTTGGTTAGATTGGTAGTTAAACAATTCTCTGTCTTTTAGTTTCCGACGTGTGAAGAATGAACAAATATTGCAAATGAAATTAAATAGAAATGGAGTTTTCTAATGGAATTGGAGCAGTCGATGGTAAACATGCTGCAATGACAATTCCTGCAGATGCAGAATTATTCTTTTACAATTATAAAACATTTCATAGTCGTCTTACCAAGAATTGCTAACTCAAATTACGAATTTATTTCTTCGATTTTCTTACAAATACGAGAGTGTCGGATGGAAGAAGAATATTTGAAGATATGCTTTCTATGTTTTCATAAACCCAAAAGTGGTGCGTTAAGAATGCCTAAAGACTGTAACCTAACTTCTTTACTTTTTTGTTACTAAATAGGCTTTTGGTATGACAAAGGTTCATTAAGATCATTTTCTCAAAAACAAGTAACAAATGATAGGAGAATTGTAAATTATTGGTATCTAATTAATTATACTAAGGATTCTAGTTGCTAGGTTTGGTGTGTTACAAATTCGTATTAACGTAACTAGATCTTGACTGAATTAAAACAATAATATTTGCTTGTTGCGCATTGCATAATTTTTTAAGAAAGATAAACCTGAAAACGAACACCCCTTTTGAGTGTTTGGATACCGAAAATTAAGAAGCGGTTTTGATACTCTACTGTAATAATCTGCAAACATTTTTCAACACAATTGGTAAAGCAACATGGTAAGACAGATTTTTACTGTAGGTTTTGCTTTCGTGAAATACTAATTCAATAGATTCTAACAAAAATCTTCGGACCATGCGACTATATTTGCAAACGTACATTTACTGCTTTACAACAACACTATTTTCAAGATTTGGGAAAAACTGAATCGCACCTGAACTATTTAAGCGACTTGCTGTACATGTCTTGCAATTTTGCTTCAGTTCAGTCTAAAAGAATGAAAAATTGGCAAAAAGGGATATACAAGATTATCATACACCTTAAGGAAATCGTTTCAGCTCCAGTTGATCAGGTAAAACTGAACAAAAAGTTGAAGGTGTATGGTGTCCTTTAGACTTTGCACTTAATCACACATTAACAGTTCTATAGTACAAATAAGGACATTTGTGAATACCTTGTACGTTCAGTAACTGCGATTTGAAATGATCGACGGGATTTTTCTAGCATATTTTATTCATAACAATAGTATGGAATAATCTAATTTGGGTTGCTATAGGCAGACACGCAAGTTGCAGGTAGCCATCTGCTGAATCAGCATGGAATGTTATATGCAGCTGCAGCTCTGCTGACTGAACTGAAATTATGCTCATTAAGTACAACTACAAACTGCATCAGAAAGTGAAAACTTTCTAAAAGTTTACTACAGCAAAAAGTGAAACATTAAAATAAGAAAGAAAAGTGATATTAAAATATTCTAGTAAGTTGGAAAAATGGGAACTAAGTTTAAAAAGATTATCAAATCTGAGAAATGACAAATTAAAGATTTCAAAATATTCTATGTTAAAGAAATAGAAGGTGGGATTTAGGTAGAAAAACATTTAAGTTCGAGAAATGATTAAGAAAGACTTTTTTAACAAATGAAGTAAGAAAATTGAATAAAGATATTGCATTTACAGCTGATTAATTTATTTTTAAGTGGATGATAGGTAAACAAGTCAAGGTAGAATAGACAGAAGTAGATAGAAAGACTATTGCTTGTAGGTATAACACACAGAATTAAACAAAAGGTGAAACGCAAAAAAGGAAGAGCTTGGACACATCACTAATGTTTATAGAGTCTTTGGGAATATAAGTTGACTGAAAATCTTTTTGGTAACACAGTACATTGACAGTAAGAAGAACTTACACCACTTACAACAGCAAATTCTTGGCCTTTAACAATTTACATTCTTTACTAATTCGAAACTTTGAGCCTTTTGACTGACGGAGAAAAACTATTAGAATCACGTATGAAAATCAAAGTTACGTAAATGACTGTTCAAAGAGACTATGAAAATTCTGATGATTTCACTCATCTAGAAGTTCTGAAATTTTTTAAGAATTGCAATATACCTGCATATGTATAGTTGCAAGCACTGAAAATGTAACAAACCTTACGGAAAACCACTTTTAGATGTTATCATGCACAATTCAAACAATGATTCATTCTAAGTGTTCATGGGTGTTTCATTTTCAGTGATTGTGATTGTACAACTAACCCAAAGACGTAAATTAAAGTTCGAGAAAAGTTTGGATATTATACAATATGTAACAAGTATTTGTTGGTTTTAACAAAATTATTTTTGTTGAGAACATAGAATTAAAAAAAATTATTTCCTTATAATTTTTAACCTCTACTGAAGCGTTTTAACGTATTAAAAATTTACTTTCCTTTTAGTTTCCGAGATGAAACTGTTAGTTGTTTTCTCACGTAGAGATTATTATGTGGAGCCGAAATCGAACCCAAAAGATGAGAACAAAGTTATCAGTACACGGTATTAGTACTCATTTTTGAAATCATATAGTATAAGCAGATTAACTTTCTCAAAAATAAAAGAAAAAACAAATGGATAATGGAGATTCAATTTTTGCATGTACCATTGTGTGGTTGAGCGGAACTGATGTCAGCCACATTAACGTTAAGACAACTTCTTCACCAAAAGCTCAAGATCCCCGAATCTTATTCAAGTTCGCAAACAATTATAATTTCCCCACGACATCAAAAATAAATTCTACTCATTCCTTCACATTATAAATCCTTCTTCCATACAATATATCTACGTCTTATTTCCAGCATTCAGCCAGTGTTTTAGCATCCCCTTTCTTTAATTAATCTCCCACCCCTAGCAACGCGTAGCAACGAATATAGGTACAGTAACACAATACAGTTTTTACACTTTTCCCGAGGAGGAAATCTTTAATGTCTCCGAAGACTGACATTAATTAAAAAATCTTGTTACGCATGCAGGGGTAAGAATGAGAGAAGGCAATTTTAAGAACCAGCGCTCGAGGCATATGCAAAATAGAGCCTAATTTATACGGGTTTTTAAAGAATTCTAATAACTTACTTACGTGGCTTCTAGAAATGACGTTGCTTTTAAATCCAAAATATTTTCTTCGGTGTTATTTCAACGTATTATAATCTCCAATAATGTACGTACTTCAATTTTTCAAAGGAACTTTTACACTAATTGTTCAACTTCGAATTTTTGAATAAAAAAAAGTATATCCTTTGTTCTCGAAGCTTTTTAAGCTTATATCAAATATTCAGGAACCAGAACAAATTACGAGAAGCTTTGAAACTGAATACATTTTGTAAAACTACCCACACATCAAGTAAGTGTGGAGTTTTCGAATTAAACCCGTTGCCGTTTGTGACAATTCTAATAAATGCCACTTTATAATCGGAGCCAACAGTATAATATTTTCATAACAAAACGTAAATAGTTTGCCTTAATTAGATTTTCTTAATGAAGTCGGTCCTTTTTTCAACGGACTTCTCTTTTAGATTTGTACACAACTCATTCTGATCTTGTAAGTAGTTGCTGTTACACGAACGTTACTTTTCCAGTGATTAAATATTTATCTTTAACCCTCTTTTACTAGACTCTTAACAATTTATTCAAATTAAATTCTACGTTTCATTTGGCGCTTCGACGCTGAAAACAAGCATAATTATATAGCATACTTCTTAAAAGTTTATTATAGTTTTAAACAAACGAAATTAAATTTTAAAACGATTAATTTACACAAATCCTTGCAAAAAGTTAAATATCCTGTGCATACTATACATTGTAATTTTTCTTGTATATCAAGTTCCGTTTAATTTTTAATTTTGCTTAGATCGAGTGGTTGGTAGATTTGGCATGGAATGAACTGCACATAACATTCAATTCATTTCAATTCCTATCTTCAAACTGCCGATTAGTTATTTTTGCAAGAACACTAGTAATCAGTAAAATTAGGTAACACAAATAAATGTTTCGTTATGTAAAAAGCACATATTAGTGTTAAACTGTAAATAGGATACGTACGAGGGTGGTCTGAAAAGTTTCCGACCTCAACGTGAAGATGGCAGCACTCGTAAATAAAAGCTACTGAATTTCGTTGTTCATCTGTTGACAGTTACTTACCAAAGTTTCAGCCATTTTGGACGCGCAGTTTTTATGTAACAGTCGTTTAAGTGAGCTGATGTAAGTTTTTTTGTAAAAATGGACAAAATCGAGTATCAAACTGTCATTAAATATTTGTTTTTGAAAGGCAATACGCCTTCGCAAATAAAAGATGAGTTGGATTCTGTGTATGGGGACTCTGCACCATCATTTACCACAGTGAAATTTTGGGCTGCTGAATTTAAACGTGACCGTAAGAACTTGGGAGACGATGAACGTTCGGGACGTCCAAAAACTGCAACTACCGACGAAAACATCGCCAAAGTTCACCAAATGGTGCTAGACGACCGCCGAATTAAAGTGAGAGAGATAGCAGAGGTTATGAACATGTCAAAAGAACGTGTTTGTCACATATTAAATCAACATTTAGGCATGAGAAAGCTGTCCGCGCGTTGGGTGCCGCGTTTGCTCACGTTAGACCAAAAACGTGTTCGAATGAATATTTCCAACGCTCTTTTGGCGCAGTTTAGGCGAAATAAATCCGAGTTTTGGCGCCGATTAATTACTGTAGATGAAACTTGGATACACCACTATACGCCCGAAACAAAAATACAGTCCAAACAGTGGACTGCAAAGGGGGAACCGGCTCCAAAAAAAGCTAAAACTGTTTTTTCGGCTGGGAAAGTGATGGCAACTGTTTTTTGGGATAGTCATGGAGTTATTTTAATCGATTATCTTCAAAAAGGAAAAACCATTACAGGAGCATACTATGCATCATTACTTGACAAGCTGAAGGCAGGACTTGCGAAAAAACGGCCACATTTGCAAAAAAAGAAAATCCTGTTTCACCAAGACAACGCACCGTCTCACACCTCAGCGGTTGCCATGGCGAAAATCCACTAATTACGGTTTGAACTGCTTGACCATCCGCCTTACTCACCAGATCTAGCCCCAAGCGACTTCTTTTTGTTCCCTCATCTAAAAATTGCGCTCGGAGGACAAAGATTTTCGTCAAATGAAGAGGCAATCACCTTCGTGAACAATTATTTTGCAGAGAAAAATGCCGAGTACTATTTGGACGGGTTACAGAGATGGGAGCATCGCTGGGAGAAGTGTGTAGAGTTACAAGGAGACTATGTTGAAAAATAAAAAAAAATTTTCAGAAAAAAATGTCTTGTATCTTTGTTAGGTCGGAAACTTTTCAGACTACCCTCGTAAAAGAGCATCTAACTACTATAGTATTACTTTGTAATTAGGTAGATACGAAACTTTGACTTTTGTATAATGAAAACGCTTCATTCATGTAAAGTAATTGAAGTATTTTGGAAAAATTTAGTTAGGTAATTGTATGTTGTATATTTATGTAATAATTCTTTCTAAAATTTACAAAAAGAGGTTTACAGAAGTTTATGAATAATGTGTATTAGACAGTTACGGTCACCATACGTATAGGTTTTAATCGTCAAATTATTTTAAATTGTGCTATTAGGCCAGGGAAATTAAAATTCTAGAGCGCAAGAATGAAAGCTGGAAATCATTTAAATCACTTTTATTTACATCAGAAAAAGGGAAAAACCGCTAAAAAGTCTAATTAACTGTTTAATATGGATTGTGAGACTACAGTCCTGGCTAATACAAAATAACACAAAGTTCCGGCAGATAGTTAGTCTTTTGTATGTCCGACCTTTTTGTTCAGTTGTAAATAAACAAAAGGCATTAGTGGAATTCAAAAGTGCTGTATTTGTTATAAAAAAAAGAACTTTAAAAAATCTGTTTCCTGCGGATTTAATACAAATCAAGAATTCCGATGTATTTATATATTATATATATTTATATACTAGAATAATAAATAGTGAAACATTGGGTTAGCTTAATTTATCTTACTAGAAAATTTATTGTAGTGCTTGGAACTAGATATAGAATTAGTAGAATTTGCAATATACTGCTAAACTTACATTGATCTGAACCAGAGTTAGACTTTTTTTGTTTTCCTTTGTGGGATATTTGGAAGACAAAAGTGAATTCAAATTTTCAACTACAGTTTTATTTTTCATCCAATACCAACTGCATTTACTGATCTAAAGGCTGAAATAATGAAGATCTCTCAATATCTTAACAATTATTTTTTTTTATCTTTACATCTCATAACTTCTACATTCGTATGTTTTTTCTTTAATTTATTACAATTATCATCGCTTCCAAAATTTGTGACCTAAATGAAGACTTGACTTCGTCATCAAGTTTGGACTGTGGTGCCTTTCTTTTCTTCTTATTGTGATAATGGCCCTGTCTTAGTCTATTCTTTTTTAAATCTTTCACTTGCTCTAGGCATTGCTACCGCCGTTTAATAGTATCTAATCCCTTCCTTGAGCTTGGCAAAAACCTCTAAACTTTTAAAAAGTAAATGCGTTTCTTGCATCGGATGTTAATCACTTTGGTGCACTAAATATGCTTATTAAGTTATTCATTTCTTTAATAATTGGCTCACCTTTGTGTTGGACACTAGATGTACTGTGTGTCGCGTTGTAAGTGAGTACAGTTAGATAACTTTTTCTGTGTGAAAGATACAGACTAGATTTTTTGGACATATAATCTCCTTTATAGTAGGGTAAAGTCAGGAGAGTTGGACGGACCACTAGCAATAACTTTCATGATATGGCAACAATGCAAATTTGTGGTAAAACGAAGCTGCTTTTTAGCGCGTTTTATGTCATGGTTACCGTAGTTTCCGCGTGTGAGGTTTTTTTAATACATTACTGCATATTATCGGTTTAGGTCGTGTGAAGAATTTGTGTAAGGTGATTTGTGCTGCAGTTTACTGAAAGTGTGGTAAGTTTAAATGTAAAATTTATATGTAAGGCGGCTGATTGAATGTTGGCTTTTGTCTCTAACCTCAATTGCTGCCATTCGAATGCGTTGTTTGGATGCAATGTGGTGGTCCGTCTATCCTCTCATAAAAGGATAGATGGACCAGTTATATGATGGAAAGATGGACCTATGTTTGAACGTTTCAGAAAATGCCAAACACTTACATTGGCAAGGCGAATGCAAAACCAAGAGGTCTCTAGTCGTCAAATGATTTGCAGTCAGCGATAAACATAGTTAAATCAGGCATCATGGATGTAAATGAAACGGCTAAAAGTTTCAATATACCCAAAACCGCACTGAAACGTAGAATAAAAAGCAATAACACCGAGAAATGTAATAGACTGGGTCCATATTCAACACTAGGTGCAGATGCCGAAGAAAAGCTTGCAAATCATATAAAGAAACTCCAAAAAAATGGTTTCTCACCTACGAAACAAGAAGTGAGAGAAATGGCATACAAAGTGGCTGTCGAGTTAGGAATAAAGCATTGGTTTAACGAAATTGCAGGTAATGTGCAAAGAAATAGGTAGTTCGGTTAAATTTATAAATAGTAATTTATGGTATATACAATCTTTTTTCTAATTCCCACATAAATAAAAAGCATTATTAATTTTATTTACCCTTCGCATTATTATTAGGAACTAGAGAAAAGTTTTTCTTAGTGCATCAACTTTTATTAGGAAAAAACGTTTCCAAGAATTAGATAAATAATAAAAAAGTTTCCCATTTTTTTCAAACTCTTTTCATCACTCTGTATTTATTTTTGGGCAAAGCAGGCAAAAAGTGGTTGGCTTCTTTTTTGAGAACAAGGCCTGATATTGCAGTGCCAAAATCTGAGAACGTTTTTGTCGCCCGTGCTCTAGGAATGTCCAAAGAGATTGTACAAAAGTATTTTAAAGAACTTTAGAGAATTTTAACCCAAAATTCGCTATTTGACAAATCTGGCAATATCTTCAATTGTGATGAAACAGGTCTTCAATTAAATACAAGGGCTGGTCAATTGTTTGCCCAAAAAGGATCGACATGTGTTCCTAGTATTAGTCCGGGAGAGAAAGGAGAAACCATTGGCATCTTGGCGTGCTACAATCCTGAAGGTGGATATTTGCTTCCATATTGCATCTTCAAAGGAAAAAACACAAAACATGAATGATGCGATGGAATGCCTCCTGGATCACGCATAAGAATGTCGGCAAAGTTGGCATGTGTCAATTCGGAAATATTTCTCGACTGGTTGAAGACCCTTTTTTATTCAGAGAAACCGCCGGAATTGGTGTTGTTAATAGTAGATGGACATTCATCTCATACTACAAATATCGAGACCCTTCAATTCGCAGAAGAACATGCAATAATACTTTTCTGTTTGCCTACGCGTACAACGCACTTTCTACAACCCTTAGATAGAAGCTTCTTTAAATCTCTTCAAGGGTACTTTTATGATGCATGTAGGTACTTCATAAAAAATCAGACAAATCGGAAGTTGAATGGATTACATTTTGGAAGGCTGTTGGGCGATGCTTGGGGCAGATCAGCAACCGTTCAAAATGCGGTGTCAAGCTTCAAAGCGACCGGAATAATGCCCTTTAATTCAAGTGCAATTCCCGACCATACGTTCTTAGAGCAAGATCCGACCAAACTCATTGAACCAGACACTGAACAACAACCACTTGAGCAACGGGTAAATTTATCGCAACCAGGCCCATCTGGAGTTCATATTGCACAGAATAGGACACCAGAAAAATCTAGTTCGATGTCTGACATTAGCCCAGGAAAAGAGCTAGATTTGGTTTTACCAGTGCCTATTATTACTCTCGCGGCGAAGAAAGCTTGCCGACAAATAGCTGGTGTTCTGTCTTCAGATAAATGCATCACCAAGCAACCAAAAACTAAGAGGCAGAACAATAAAAGAAGACAGCCGTCTAAAATGCAGAAGAAGGCTTCCTCTTCGTCAGAATCTGAAGAAGTGGTACTGGATAAATCTTAAGAAGAAAAAGAACGACTTAGCGATTATGAGAATGAGTGTGTTGGGTGCGGCAAAGATTTCTAAAAAACGAAGAAGAAATTTTTTACACAGAAAAAGTTATCTAACTGTACTAACTTACAACGCGACATACTATGGGTGTTTCCTAATGATGGTAAAAAATCTTAATAGATCATTTCTGGGCTAATTATAAGTAAAAAAGTTCCTATAAATAGGTGTCCTAAAATGCACCCCTTCCGAGATACAGGGCATTAAAATTTATAAAAAAGATATCAGTCATTTCAATATTTAAGATTTCATGATGAAAAACTACACTAAACTACGCTAAATCACAATATGCAAAATGAAATTTACGAAACTCTGTTAATACAAGGAAATCTGCATTTTAAATTATCTCAAGAACGGTGCGTTTTAGGAAACAAATACAAGAATAATTTTTTTTGCCTAAATTAAATAAGAAAGTGAAAAATGTTACCAGTTACCACTAGCGTAGACTTTATTTGGAGAGAGAGAGTACAGAACCCCTCCTGTATCTAAGCCACTGGATTTAATTTTTCATCAGTTGTCATCTTATCAAATTTACCATGACATGATATAACTGTGGGCCAAAAATATAACGAAAAACCAATTTTTTTCTATAAGTTTTAACGACCTGTATCTCGGAAAGGGTACATTTTAGGACACTTGTTTATATGAACTTTTTTACTTATAATTAACCCAGGAATAATGTATTAAAATTTCTTGCAGTAATTAGGAAACACCCTATAAACGTAGGTATGCTGAACGAATCAACAATAACAAGCAAATATTTTTTCTACGACCGCTTCTAAAAGTAGGCTTTACGCATTGTTAACATACGTCAAAAACTATTCGTTTTGGTTGAATTCATTTGTCTCTGCCCATAAAGTAAGTATATAGGGGGTATCCTTAATGACGGATAATCTGTACACCACGTGAATCTACATCAAAGTCTGAACTAAAAACCTAAATATATTTTTTGCCATAACATATGGCCAATTAAAGGTTTTTAAGCCTGACAACGTTGCATGATGTTTTACTAGGGTGGTTGGTTGTTAAGCTGTTGCTTTGCATTAATGATTTCATAGCAACAACAAAGCAGTATGGCAACATAGTTTTAAAAATCCTACAGCGAAGATTTAACAATAAGAGACGTACTACAGGCAAACTATTAAGAAATAAAACAAAAATATTACCGAATGTTTCTTTTTATTACTTAAACTACAAATAATTGTAACTATTTGGTTTTATTTATTGAAAACAAAGAATTTTTAATAAAGATTAGGAACGTTAATAACATCGTAATGAAGAAGTTTTCGTCAAAATGATATTAAACTTTCTTTCTCAGTTTGTGATGTAGAATAACGTGGTGTAGATATTATCCGCCATTAAAGATACACCCTGTATAGTAGTGAAGGAAGTACATAGCAACGCATATAACCTTAAATTTACAGTTATGTATCTAATTGTAAATAAGTAGAATCGTAGCAATCTAAAATCATTTAATTGCAATGATAGAATCTTGAGAAACGTCATTTATTATTTACTAAATATATTTTCTTGAAGTTTTGCAGTTGTAAAAAAATGTTGAACGGAACACGAGTGAAGTTCAAGTTTTCGACTTCACGCCAATATAGTATCTTTTGCCCTTGTTACATAAATATTTTTGACGATTGACATTAAAAGTTGACTTTTATTGACAGTTGACAAAAACTAAAGCATCACTTTTACAGCCTAGGCTGTAAATACACTTTTACTGACAGTTGAAGTAAAAGAGCTTTTTTATGGAAAACAAAGACAAAAATGGTCACCTATAATTTTATGTAATACATACAATTACCTACGACACATATAATTAAAAACTCCATTTCTGGAAACTAATACGTATTTTTCACGGGTTCGTAGTAATCTTTTTTCGTCGAAAAATGGACAAATATCATCGCGATTCCCCTGAAGAATCTGTCAACGGCAGTGTTTAAGTGTAAGCCAGCGTTTGCTGTCAATGCGTCCATTAAAACTGAAATATTATCAGCCCTTAGATCATAGTTTTGTAAAATATCTTTTTCTTCCGCATTATTTCCTGTCCCTAGAATTTTTTTTTTCACTACATCAACATCTTTACTTTAGACTACTGCTAACTAATAATCGTCAGCTATTCGCATAACCGATTTTTTTGCCTGCTTTGAGTATCTAGTTTGCGGTAGGTGACGCTTACGACTGAGAGCATCTGCATGTCTCGTTTGTAGATCCGATCTGTGTCGTCACATTTGAATTCATAATTAACTATTAGATTTATTGTATTTTACAAATTTAACAAATCATATCAGTATATTAAAAATCAAATGTGACAACAAATTTTCTTTCTTTGGTGCAACCGGTCCATAATGTTGCAGAAATTGTTTAAAATGATGTCCTTGGTGATTTATAAAACTCTCATCTTACTACAAGTTTGAAGCTGTCGGTGATGTGACTTTTGTGCCACGAGTTCGTTCTGAGATTTTAATTTAATACCAGCAAGGCTCTCTAGAAGATTATAGTAACATTTGATAATCCAAACGGACAAAGACCAATCTATTAAAATATCTGACTGCAAGCAAGACATACATAACAGGTTAAAAAATGCAACGAGAGTATTCAACTTGAAGACATCATTCTTCTGAAAAAA
>VTPC01090633.1:81316-161608 GCA_011009095.1 Ignelater luminosus | reverse complement strand
CGGTTAACTGAAGCTTCTGTAACGACTATCTCCAAAACAGGACAGTCACTTTTTGCTTGATCTGGGTATTTTTTGTGAATCAGTTATACTAATTGTGAACGCAAAGTGTCATCATCTATGAAGGGTAATTAAAAATGAGGTCAATATCTTGTAGCGGACATATCAAGGTCCTATTTTTGTTTGTTCTCTGTATTTGGCCTAAGAGGACTATTAGTAGTAAACGCAGTCTCATCACCTACTGTTGTATTGTATGTAGATTTAGTTGGAGATTTCTTAGGAATTCTCTCCGCGTGTTTATTTTGAAGAGATTGAGGAAATATAGGAGCGAGCTTAGAAAACCTTTTTTGCAGTTTTCTCTTGCTCGTTCAGACTGTTTGTGCTAAACTGACCAATATTAGGATAACTTTTCTTTTAAACTATTGTGCTACTACAGCCAAATAATAATGGAATATAAGGATATTGTTTTATATAAATTATTATATTACATCACTTACTATGTATTCTTTTCTTTATGTAACCTCTTTACCTTGGCTCAAGGTAACCAACTGGTTAGCAGGTTATAAAGAATTTTTGAGATTTTCTATATAAAGTAATTTTTTAAAGTAAGAGAAATTTATTAGAAAACTAAAAATAAATATTTTCTTTCTTCATATCAGTCTCTTATTTTTGTATTAATATTCTACGTATTTACTAAATCTGTAATGTTATAAATCAACTAATATTCGACAAGTTCCTAATGAATTAGCACAATTATATTGTTTTATCCTTATTTGCGACTATTTAGAAAATATAAAATACTACATCTTTGTCTCACATTACATTAAAAAGTTATCGTTCTCTAAAGGATTATTTTATGATCAACCTAAATCTAGAAATAGGCCTTGATTTTTAAAAATCTATTTGCATTGTTTTTTAATGGGTGTCTTACAGATTCTAACAAGGTCGTATCCTCCATGTGAAGTATCGTTTAGATTTTCAATATACCATGTGTCTCGATAAATACGAAACATACTTTTTATCTCTTTTAGTTTTACTTGCATTACTTACTCAAAGTAAAATTATCATTTTTCTCCGCCAAATGCTACTTTCATGCCTCAAACTGAAAATGTCGTCTTGATTTTGAAAATAAGTATTTTGCATCAGTTACATCTTCGTACCTCCCACGCTTCCAGAAGATTCCCCACATCTTCCTTATAAAAGGCAAAGAAAAATATGAATTTTGTAACTAATTTTGAATATAAATATTTTAACTTTAGTCTCTTTTATTAATATAAGGTAAGGTAGAAATTTTGTGGAAATTAACTAGTTTTCGTTCACTGACGAGTATCTCGTTTCTCTATAGTCATTTATAGTCACCAGATGCATAATTACATATTAATCTTATTTTATATTAGTATGAACTGCGCTTTATCTGATTATTGTATGCCTTTAAAATGTCCACTTACCGACTCGATACCCATATTTCATGTAAAGTTGCTAAGTAATTAACAATACTGGTGTTTTTCGATAATTTGTATACATGCAATTCTAATACAATATAAAACTCTATTAGAATATCTACGTCTGATCCCTGTTTGACTAATTAGTTTTCACCTTTCTACATACGCAAACTACTTATTAAAGAATCATTGAAACGGTTTATTCAAAGACAATATCGTACGCTTCCGTCTCCGTAGTATTTCTTATGTAGCGGCACAGAATGTGTTTCTTTATCCTATTGTTACGGAGTATCTTTCCGATGCAGGCTGACAAGAACACTTCTTCTAACAGTACTGACAATACCATCTTAATCAAATGCGCGAGGCAGATATGTTTATTTGTGTTATATTTGTGACGTAAGTTTCCCGAAGTTGACAGGGAAACGGTGAAGGAAAGTTTTGCAAGTGCATCGCTGATGAGTGCGACGTACTTAGCAATAATTCACTCATTATTACTTTGTTAAGTGCTCCCGTTCCTATTGTTCTACAATTTGTATTTCTTATAAAACATTTTACGAGCTAAAGCATGTTAATTCTATTAATTAGGGAATCTAGCAGTTTTTACCTTAAAAGTTTAATTTGCAACTTATCGCAGATGGATGTTACCTTAAATGAATCTCAGACAGAAAGGATGCGCCAATTGATATTTCTTGGTATTATAAACAACAGTTTTTCATGATGTATTACTAATAATGTAGGATTTTCTTGTTGCATGTTATTTCTAGTCGTAAGGAAGGGTGCGGCCGGCAAGGTGGGGTTTTCGTAGCAGACAGCTAATTAACACATTATACAGGTGTCAACCTGACGGACATCGCACTAATTATTGATAGGTAATTTACCCCTTGCTGCGCAATTCAATCAAATATGCATGTACCGCCTGCTAAATATCCTTAAAGAACTTCATTTATAAAATACAATTATTAACAAATAATGACTTTATGTTGTGTACCTTATTATGCTTGAAACTGAAATTGGTTTGCTTTGATAATTATTTCTGTATAGTTAACATAAGGCAGAACGTTTTGGATTATAAATATATAATTGAATTTATTGTCAATTTTTTTCCTCGTAACTACCGTTAACCATGCAATTAGTAAACGACCATCAAACGATTAGAGACTTTTCCAAGAAACATTTTCTGAAAATTTAACTTCGAAGCAACTCCATAATTGTAATTAGTTAAAATCTTTTGTAAAGAGCTCAAAGCTGAACGATATTTTATTAACCCAATGATACTTTTCCGCAAATTATCTAGTTATAATTTTATAAGTCGAGCTTCGGATAAGACAGGACGAATAGAATTTTAAGCTTCTACAAAGAAATAACTTTTAATGAAATCATGTCTTTAATAAGAGCTTGTGGAACAAGAGCTATATGCAGTTTCCTACTTTGGTACGAATTCGATGTGACGCTAAATTCAATTAATTTTTGTTTTAAACCTCGCCCTATTAAAACTCTATGTATAACAACAGCGAAATTACTGCATTGAGTTAATTCTTTAAAAAGAATAGAAAAAAGTAACGGAATTCCTGTTTCTTTTAATAGGCTTGTCTTTTGCACTTACTCATATATTAATTACGATCAGCTTATTGATAGTTCACTCAATAGCCTCATTATAAACTTCTTAATATATCTCTTTCAAATAAGAACTGAGGGCAACATTTGAAGAGGATGGCGATGCTTGAATGCTTTGCTACCATCAGAGATAATGGTTTCCAAATTTCAGTTTCGTGTAGTGAAAAATCATACTGTATTGTCATTAAAATAAAACAGATATTATACTGAGTAATCTAAGATAATTAATAGATGGCGGTTCGAATTTCCAGCGAAACAAAAATATTTTAAAAGTTTATAGATCTACATTTCTGATTTAACCTTCTTTGACACTGTTATGACAATTTGTCCGCCATTTGTTGCTTAAGTGATAACTAGCAACTTTAAACTGTAAACATTACTGAAATGTTGACGCGGGAAAATTAAACTGCTATCAACCATTTTGGATCACCCGGTATGGTATACATGCATTCATCAGTCTTACCTAAACATCTTTTTTTCTTGTGGTTTGTAACTCTATTTCCTCTCTTTTATAGAAACAAGCTTTTTTAGTACGTTTCTAACTTCATTATCGTTTTAGAAATGATCTTTTTGGCCAACGATGTGTATAAGTGATAAACCATGCAGAAGTGCAATATGGTGTCTAGTGTTGCCTCACCTTTCTTTCTTTAGTTTGGTATTTTGACTACGTTTGGGATTTACGGTAGTTAAACAAATAAAATCTTTCTCAAGTTTTGTATTTTAGCAATATATGTAATTGACAATACAACCTTGATGTGTATTTTCTATGGTTAACAAGAGACTAGATTTATTAGTTAACAAGAAACCAGATTTATTAGTGAACAAGAGATTTCTCTTCTCTAACTTGAACAATTTTGCTTAGAATACCGTGACTGTATATTAGTTAATAAAGTCGACAAACACTATGATTAATTTATTCGACTACAATGAAGCTTAAGAAAATAACTGTTTGTATTGTATGTGTATTTCAAAGTAGGTCAGAGCTTTAAGACTTTTATTGTATTTATACAAAATGTTTTTCATCCTTGCCTTCTTTTATATCACACTATGCCCAAAAGCTTTCCTTCATGATCAATATCTAAACCATTATCGCAGGTTAGAAATTGGACAAAGATTATTTTCCCTTTTGGAATTGGACTGAAATTGCAAAAGACTTTAACAAAAACAATCAATCTGCAGTAACCAAGAATCCATAGCAATTGATTTGGAAATGATTTAGAAGCTCCGAGATATGAACTTTAATTACCTGCAAAGGTTTAGGCATTTGCATGGTGTAGAAATGTGTTTGGCACAGAATACAAGCGAATAGAAACGTATTTTATAGAAAGTTAGATGGATTATGGAAAGGTGGAACCATTTTAAGATCATACCTCATTCAAGAAGCCTTATTGAAATGAACGGTTAAGTGAACGTATTTTCTGTTTGAGTGCAGGTTATTACCTTACAGATGCATTAGAATTAGCTACCTACCCATGTAAGTATTACTGTTTTACCAGTGTTTCCAAAAACAATGGGACACGACTACGAGCAAACGCAGTAAGTAATCGTTAGTCTTTTACGATGCCCCACTTTCTTTTAATTCTCATACCAGTCTAATTCATTCAATTAAAGTTGTTTACTAGTGTTTAGCTTGGTGTACTTAGGGACAAAATCGACGGTTGTTGGTGTGGAAAAATCGTATCCATAACGGTTAATAGCAAAAGTATTTAGAAATTCCTTAGTGTACCCGGCAGTAAGTCATATTTAGGTTATAAGGTATGCTAGTCTTACCAACAGATAAATAGTAATTAGAAAAGCAAAGTGTAATAAACGTCAAAACAAGTTCAAGCCTATACCATTAAATAGTGAAGTTTCGTATTTGGCTTTTTTGGATATTTTTGCAAGTTTAGGTTCTTATGTATGAGAATTTGTTAAGCTTAAGTACTGCTTATCCATGACAAAAATCTTGAAGAATACCTGCAAAATTTGAAATTCATATTTTTGCACTTGCTGCGAATGTATAGAAGCTGCGTCAAAGTCATTTTAGTGTGCTTGGTTTCAGTTTTTGTAGTATTATATAATTAGTAGACTGTAAGATAACAAAGCTTTTAAGTAAACAAAATATCCCAGTTAAATTTGGGGTAGAGTTAAGCAATTCGACATCAAAATGCGTAGTGCTATAATTTACTATATTAAAACAATTCGGGAATCAGAGAAAGAAATAGCAAGGTAGTTAGGTATATCTGTTACCGGACAAACCCGAAATCCGGATATTTTAGTATTGACTAGGACAAACGCAAAGCTCCTGCACTCTCTAGGAACAACGCAAATAACTGATTTTAGAGAAGGAAATTCTAGTTTGGCCTAAAATTTTCAGGCAGAACTGAAAGTAACTTGAACTCAATAGGATAAACTAGTTTTGATTTTGATTATTGATTTATTTGGCGCCAGTAAGAAAAAGTTTACAGGATTATCGAAAATAACAAAACTAACGAATGATTTAAACATTAATTCTTCAAATTACGATAGCAAAAACAATCTTGAAATTTTATGAAGGAATTTATGAATATTAGATATTATGAAATCCTTCAGAATAATTATGATTTTGACTTTTATCTGATACCAGTAAAAAAATAAATAACTATATTGATAAAAATCACTAAACTAACAAATGTTTTACAATACGACAATTATAAAAAATAAAAAATAAAATAAACAATAGTAGGTAGCTACTTACTAGAACTATTACGAAAAGAAATAAAAAATAATAATTAAAATTACTAACTTTTTTGTTATAATAAAATCAATCTTCATGATAATGTATAAAAACAATTCTTTAAATTCGAAGTAAAACAAAACCAAGTTGCTGTAAGTCAGATGTTTACTTATTTCTACAGGAATTGCTGTTATGGTATTTCAAATTGCAGAGGAGTTGTCGCCTTTTACACATGCATAAGTTTGTTCCACAGTGTTTAGTACACTGGCATCTAATGTATCCCTGAGCTTTACCCGAAGAAATTGTGGCTGCAGTTCTGAGAGAAATTGTTTGGTTTTGATCAATATCGTCTATTAAAATAAAATTGTGTTTGTTTCAAATTCTGATCGCGCATACAATTATCTTAAACAACCGTTTTTAGTACCTAACTTATATAAATTATCGTTTGTCACGTTTAAAACTACGGCCATGACATTACGTAAACTTCCTCTTGCTTTATCTACATCTGGTATGGGCACTGTGACATTTTCGCCAATATTAGCTGGTGGATGTAGCTTGTCGCTTGATTGTTTCATTTTTTTGGCCTGCTTTCGTAGAGAAAGTGTAGCTCTCTTCCTAGCTGTTGCAATACTACTGACTTCATTACAATATTGATCATTTTGTTGGTCATCCTCATCACGACTATCTACCTTTTCTCTTTCCATTTCCACTGCCACTTCTTCGTCGTTTCGTTGCTCATCTCTGATTCTGTCTCGCTCGAATTTGTCGATGATATGATTTTCTCTAAGTCTTCCTCGGTGTGTAAATCAAAAATAACTTCCTGGCTCAACTTAGTCGTAATCAGCCCTACCCTGAGCTCCATACCAAACATGGCCTTGTAGGGTGACATGCTGATGCCTGAGTGCAGCGCTCTGTTCTTCATAAATTGTACGAACTTAGAGTGTTGTTGTCCTTTAGCCACGTTGCCAACATGTTTTCTACATCTTGATTGGCTCTCTCAACGGAACCTTGGCTTTGACTATGTCGAGGTTTACCGTGCACTAACCTTAATTCTGGCCAAAGATCGTATAAGTCATTTATTATTTTGTTGACAAATTCGCGCCCATTATCGGAATGCAGAATGCAAGGGGCACCAAAGAGCGTAAAAATATCAACTAAGTGATATGCTATTTCTTTAGCTGTTTTAGTGCGAAGAGCTCTCAGAATAACAAATTTCGTTAGGTGATCCTGATACACCATTATGAATTTGTTACCTGCATCACTTTGTGATTGCATATCATATATTAGGTCGACCTGACAGCGACTATTCATTTGATTATGCAAAATTGGTCGAGAAACTAAAACCCTTCTTTCTTTTTGTTCGTTTCATATGACAACTTTCACACATGGATAAAAATAAGTTTATCATTTCTTTCGTTATGTTTGCATATTTTTTGCTCGTTTCGGAGAGTAATCTATCCCCTCCACCATGCCCAACTGCGCGATGTGCACTATCGATAGCATCAAACACCTCATCAATAGGCAAAAAATAACGTATGTCGTTTTCTGATGATTTACAATTAGTTTTCTGTTTCCGTTTATTTCAATAACATCAAATCGTTTCAATCGAAGATATTGCAAAGCCACCTTTTTCGCAGCCGACTTTGCGATCAAAACCTACAAAAAGGATGCAGAGTTACTAAACTTCATTAATTATAACGAATAACTGTAAACAATTAGGATATGAAAAAACATGTTTCATAAGGCCCTTTAACGAGTTAATGTTTGGAAAATGAAGGAGTGCGATAATGAATTTATAAAACAAGTTTTTAATACTATTTTTTGCACTGTAGAATTTAACTTCATTATTTTTGTAAAAGTATAGTCGAAATAGTATTAAAATGTGTAGTAGAACCAACCCACAAAACAGTGCCTCAAGAGGCATCGTTAAAGAATCACAAACAATTGAAAACGATGCGTTAATAAAGCTCTAGCACCAAAATAGAAAATAGTTATTTACAGTGCAAGTATTAAAAATGTCATTTTGTTTGTGAGTAGGGTAGTTTATAAAACGTTATAGTATAAAAGTATTTTTGATAGGTGTTTTATTTGTTTGACAATAATTATATAGCTTGTGAATTAATTAAACAACTGAAACTTCTTAATGCTACGAATGGCACACCCCTCGGTTATAACCTCAAATCAATCGTCTACATACCCCTTCTAATAAGCTGTTGTATTGAGCATTTGTAAGCACAGTAAAATGTGTCGAAGACTTCGTGTCTCGGTCTATCATTGTTTGAATAAATTTATCTTTCTATTTTAACTCGGACATAATGAATAATCGACAAAATCTATTTATCACAGCACAAAGTACACAAGCTCGTCCAAGTCATACAATGACAGTGCACGATGCGCAGATGCGGTTTCAAAAATTCGAAACGGGTTTATCCTAAGTCGAGTAAGCATATCTAGTTTATCCTAGGTAACTTAAATAACTTCTAGTTCTGCCTGAAAATTTTAGGACAAATTAGAATTTCCTTCTCTAAAATCAGTTTATTAATGAATTAGTCTGGCACTCCGCATTTGACCTAGGAAATTTGCGTTGTTCCTAGGGAGTGCACGAGTTTTGCGTTTGTCCTAGTCAATACTAGAATATCCGGATTTCGGGTTTGTCCGGTAACATATCCAAAAACAGCGTTCATTACACTATCGAAAAAAAATAATTCCTAGTACTAAATAATAAAGACAGATTGAAATCAGGAAGACCCAGAACGACTACCAAAAGACAAGGTAGGTTTATACAATTACGTAAGTAGCAAACACATCGGAAATTTGTGCGGAATTAATTGAAACTATTCCAAGACAGTTTCTTCAACAACAGTTAAGAGGGAGCTGTATGAAGATATAACCTTTATTGAAGAGTAGCGGCTCGTAAACCATTACTTCAGTCAGTTGACAAGAAAGAGCAGCTTGGGTGAGCATTAAAATGACAGAATTGGGAAGAAACTGATTGGGATGAACGAACAAGTCAAAGTTGGTACAAAACAAAAAATCTACATTTGCAGAAATAATAATGAAAAAATGCTGCCGGAGTTAAACATGAAGGTGGAGGTTGCATTTTAAATAAAGAAGCATATAAAGACATTCTAGAAAATATCGCACTACCGTGTGGTCTTTGCTTGTTTGGACAAGATTTTATAATGCGGCAAGATAACAATTCCAAGCTCAGCTCCAAAGCAAAAACGTTTTGCGAAAACGAATGAAAAGTACTAAGAAATATTTAAACCCTATAGAGCTATTATGGGATGAACTGGGCAGAAGAAAAAGAGGTAAATTCAAAATCAAGGAAACAGCTATTGAATTTATTTTAGGAAAGATGGAATAATGTTCCACAACAAACTGTGCAAAAGTTAGTTGCAAGAATGCCAAGACTGGCATAGGGTGTAGGGAAAACAAGTAAAGGGGTATTCAACGAAAAATCTGAATAAACGTTAAAATGCTGCTTCAACACGCATTGACCACCATATTGTTTTATTTTTATAATTAAGGAGATTCTGTTGTTTTGTATGCAAAATGCAAAATAATAAACCAAACCGCCCTTCTTAGCAGAGTCAGCTTCAGAAACGTCCCAACGAAATATCCCAATAGAGTGTGGCAATAACCCAATTAACACCTCAAATACTAATTTGTAGCCAAGAATCTAGATAGTCTCAAGCTTCTGAACTGCAATGTATCTCACAGACGATAAATCGAGATGAACTTGTTTATTTACACTTTTCCTTTTGCCAACGACAGGTGATACTATAAGTGAACGAGTGCGATATTCTATAATCACTAAATCTAATGCCATAACTGATTTATAAATGCATATATTCTTCACTTAAATCTAACCTGGTATTATAGTTACTACAGCTAATCAGTAATCACCTCATTTAATAAAATTGGATTTTACAAATTATGTGATTTCTAAGAAATCACAATTCTACTAAGTTGATTGACCATAGGCAACCTATGGTATCTTGTAATCATTATAAAATTGACAACAGATGTGATCTGTGTTAGTGTGAAAATGTGGAATATTTCTCATCGAAGAGAATTTCATTGAACAACATAGAAGTTGAAAACTTACTACTTGTATTGTCAGTTGTGATGAATAACCATACAATTCGTAGCAGTTTAGTCGATAAAGAATGACATTCCTTATACAATATCTTCTATTTGGACAATAAGAGTTGCTAGTTAATACTAGCAGACAGTACATCACAGAAATTATCAACTAATTCTGACTCATGAAAGAAATTAAGCTAAATGTACAGTGATCCACAAAAGTAATGTCCCAGCAAAACTAAGGTAACTCAGGTAAACTGAAGGTCTAGCATAAATTCAAAACACCTTATAGAAAGAGAAAACTTATAGCTGTAGCAGGTAGGACTATAAATCTTTAATAGACGGAATGGTAAAACGGGAAGTGCATACTAAAATGAATAGTCGGACGTGTCATTTATATACAGATCTTATCTTTACAACTTTTCAATTATGTAATTGATAGTTTAGTTTTTAGGTTTTTGTGTATTTTAAGATGTGTGACTCGTCTGAAGATGATCTTAATAAAAATTAGTATGGAGAAAGAAATTTATTGCTGTTTTATTTATGGTTTGATAAGAATAGTTTATACATCATTATGTTTTGAACAAATACATAGTTTTTCTGTTATTAAAGAAATAAAGATTTAAAATAGAAAAGTCTAATGAAAATAAAATTCGATGGAACTGTCATGTTGTCTCAGCTTTGTTATTTTGTTCTTGATATATTTAGTCAGGGAAGGCCTTTTCTGCCTAGGCAGGTAAAGTGACGCTTCCCTGATGTCTTTGAGTCGGGAAAGTTGTCAGTTGCAAAAAACAAGTGTTTATTTTATATTCAATTTTACAAGTACCTTGTTGCAACAAATGCGGTAATGAAGATCATCAATGCACTAATTCGTAAATTATATAAAGGTTGTATTTCAGCACGAAAACAATTCATTGAATTAAAGTAATAGTTTTAAATAAGTGTAAATGTCATTACTCATCAGTAGAGGGTGCAGAAATACGCTTTATAAAACCACGGAATAAGAATTCTGTTGCACTAAGCATTGCCATGAAGCATTGAATTGAACATGTATGCGATTAGTGACGTCAAAAAGACGTAGTTTCTTAAACAATTTTTTTTTGATAAACTTTAGACAGTAATTTAAATTTCGCTGCATTTTCTTGAAAATAATCTATAACTGCCGCCTTTCTTACTACAGGTAGCAATTGCGGCCCGTTAGATATTTGACTTGACATTCTGCATGTGTAACATTATGTTGAGAGACTGCGGAAAATTGTTTGCTTTGACATTCTTTTTCGATGAAACAGCATTTGTATTGTAGGAATTTTAGACAGATAAAATAAAATTTAGTTATCAAAGGCACTAGTATAGGACTCTAGTAAATAGTAAACAGATCAAGTGCAAATGATGAGTTTTCAAAAGAATTAAAAATATTGTTAATTGCATATTCGGTTTAATTTTAAATAATTTTCTTCTTCATATTTTATTGTCAAGAGTTTTCTCTAACTGATTCATCTGAACTGTAATCGTAATTAATTAAGGTAATTTGTCTAGCGTTTTAAATAATTACGAATTGCTGCTATATTTCCATGCAAAATAAAACTAGTAATGCCAATTAATTTAAGAAACAAAACGGGAATTACAAAGTTACCGTGAATTAATAGTGAACAAATAAATAATATCGTTTTGTATTTGCTAATGCTTATTATTATTGATTGCTGTATTGAGCAGCATTTATTAAAAATTGTAATTTTTTTATTATGTCGTTTAGGACACACACAAATCAAATGATCATTTTATTAAATGCCTAAAATTGCTGTACTACCTATAGTCTTTAAAACACAGCAGTTTTTAATGAACAGAAATTCATTTTTTGTGTCTTTTAAAACCGAGTGTGCTTTTCTGAAAATAATACAATCAGAAATCTTGTTGATTATATTTCTATAC
This sequence comes from Ignelater luminosus, assembly GCA_011009095.1. Taxonomy (NCBI): domain Eukaryota; kingdom Metazoa; phylum Arthropoda; class Insecta; order Coleoptera; family Elateridae; genus Ignelater; species Ignelater luminosus. The sequence goes on along the minus strand of VTPC01090633.1, from coordinate 149,842 downwards.
ACGCTGTGAATATAATGTTATGGCTTATGACTTATGACTTATGAAAGTTGCTATTTTATTTGACATTTTGAAAGATGTTTTAATACACAACTCTGCTTGTAAAAAGTATTGACATATGAAGATTTTAACGAGATACATAGTGAGATTGGAAATACTTGAAGCAAAATTATGATTATGGAAAGAATCAAGAAAGTACTATTAAAACGCACATTAAATTATCAATTCAACACTTAAACAACAGTTTCGTTATTATGATTTTTCTTGCTCTGTGATTGTAGAAGTATGGAAAGACTAAGGCTTGTTTTGACACTCTGGAATGGTGATAAAAAGCACAAGAGTGGTATACGAGGGTTGCTATTTATATTTCTAACCTAACAATGAAAAAACAAGTATTTATGATCGAAACTAGTTTTATTGTTTTTCAAAATATTCTCCATTAAGATTGATACACTTTCCCATGCGTTTGAACCAATTTTCGAAGCACTTTTTCCACTCTGTTTGAGGCAGCTCCAAAATATGCGTTTGAAACAAAAAACGGCTTCTTCTGGTGTTGAAAATCGTTGACCACGCAGTTTGTTTTTAATGTACGGGAATAAAAAGAAGTCATTGGGTGCCAAATCAAGGCTGTATGGTGAATGGCCCATCAACTCGACCTTCTGACTGATTAAATATTAAATTGTTTGAGCAGCTGTGTGAGAGCTTGCATTGTGATGATGAAGAATGATTCGCCTCTTCTTTGAAGTTTTCCGAATTTCTCCAATGACTTCTGGCAAACAAATGGTTGTGTACCATTCAGAGTTGACCGTCTTACGTTGCTCTAACGCCACTGTTGCCACATGACCGGTAATGCCAAAGAAACAGGCAACCATTTGCTTCGATGTGCTTCTTCCGCGAACAACTTTTGTTGGATTTGGCTCTTGAAAGACCCACACAGTTGATTGCTGTTTTGTTTCGGGGTCATATGCGTAGATCCATGATTCGTCACCTGTGCAGATGTTATACACAGCCTTTGATGCACCTTTCGCAAATTTTTTCAACATTTCAATGCACCAGTCGACGCGTGCCTTCTTTTGAGCATTGGTCAGGTTATGCGGGATCCAACGGGAACAAATTTTTTTTACGGCCAAATGATCATGTAATATCTTGTTGATGCTAGTCATACTAATGCCCAAAGATGCCTCAATCTCACGGTATGTCACATGACAATCTTGTTTAATCAGTTCACGCACAGCATCGATGTTTTCAGGCACAACGACAGATTTTGGACGGCCTTCACGGATTTCGTCCTGGAGTGAACATCGGCCACTTTTGAATTTATTATACCAGTTTTTTTACAGTGCTGTAAGATGAAGCTTCATCGCTATATAATGTATTAAGTTCATTGATGCACTCTTGTCGTGATAGTCGACGTCGAAAGTTATGAAAAATAATTGCACGAAAGTGTTCACGGGTCAATTCCATTTTTTACTAGGGAATGCACTTTTTAATTAACTGCAAACAACACTAATCGCACTCAAATGACAAAATGTTGTGGTTGAGGTTATGTTCATAAATATAAAGTTTACACCGGAAATGTCAGCTGACGCCTGGAAACAGTCAGTGTTGCCAAGGCCAGAAATATAAATAGCAACCTTCGTATTTTATGAAATAGAAACCACACATGTTACGAACTAGGAGGAGATTAGAGCAAATGGTAAATGAGGTAAATGAACAGGAAACATAACACTGTATAATACTGCATTGAGAATATGACAGCTTGAATATTTAACTATAAGTTGCATTTAAATAACTGAACAATCAAGTCAATAACTAACTCGGAAACTGACAAAGAAAGTTCACATTGTAGATGGGCATGAATACGTAATGTTTGTAAACGATGTTGCTTTATTATAGGTTCATTCTAGAGAAGAATTAAATAATAAAGTAACGAATCCAGTAAAAAAATATTGTCAGTATAAAGAGATCGTTGTTATCTTTAATTCTAGTGTTATTCTAATTAAGTTCTAATTCATCTGTTCTTGTGTATCTTTTTAAAGTTGTAATATTATACTGGACTGTGGTGGTAACCTGGGAAGCAATCACTTGACTAATAAATAAATTAGTTATTATCATAGAGAAAGAGAAAAAAAGGCTTGAGTACTTATTCCATATCCATTTCACTCTATGTGTGTGACATAGAAATTACCCTATCAGCAACCAATGAGTTTTTTACAGTTTTGTCAAAGAGATCTCTATGGTACTCTTAGCTAGAAAGAAAATAAGTATTAGTGATTGCTTCAACTAAAAAGAGCATGCTATCTCAGGTACAACCAGAAATTGTTTGTGACGCTTATGAAAAACTAAACTGAAAGATGTGGTAAGATATCGTTGACGTAAAATGCCTATGGTGATAAGACACTTCTGCTTAAATATCAATATTGTTACTCTTGAGAAATTTATCTACCTGATAGAATTTAATGCAGGACTGTAATATTTGGTCCATATAAATCCTTAACGCAACTTTAGATTAACCAGGAGTAACCAGATGGAGATAAAAGGTAATATTGCAATTTCCATATTTTTTCTCCTTCAACTGCGCTAGCTAAGGTGTAAAGTCTGGCATATTGGATACTGTTGCAACTGTTCTTTAAAACCAAACTCTTCTACTACCCGGTATTAACTACTTCTTACCCTTTACCCAGGCAGAGATGACTTTAATTCCTAGTTGTGTATGTATATTACTCATGAAACGCGGAACTGACATAAAATGTCAAACTTGGTAGCTTACAATCCAGTCAATATTTATCATATTCAGTTTATGTTTCTTTAATAATCTGATGTTGCACATGCTTTTTGATGGTTCTTTGGGCGATATCTGGCACCCAATGTTATTAAAATTGTGCATTCCTAGCATCGCACCCTTTCGAACTATATTATCTATACATAACTTTTAGATCGGCTGATTTCATTGGCAGATTTTGTGCAATCTACCAAGGCTTTCTGTTTAAAACGAAGTCAGTTAGATTAGTACTGCAGAAGAGTTAAAGACAGTAAAACCAAAATTCTAATTTATACTCTTGGTTTTGGCAAGGTTTTCAAAACACTTTAATGTTTAGTTTGTAACGTAATCTTGCGTTACAGATAACAAAGATTTAATTAAAACTAACTAAGACACTTTTGGTCTTAGGCTGGATAGTCCAGAGAGTGGCCTTGAGCGTGTGATAAGAGAGTTACGTGCACAAAAAACACAAGAAAGATAGTTCATACATATAGCCATTCCATTGGACATTGTCTTCCTATCCATCTATTAGGAAAGACTTCAACTAGGTATTCTCTAAAACGAAGTGGATAATGTGGTGGTACACCATCCTGTTAATACCAGACATTAAAACATTAAAATTTCAAATTTAATTATTTAATTATTAAACCCTTAATAGCTACCACATGTGGTATATTGTTGAACTCAAAAAAATCTACTTTTTAGTTCTTGCTAAGAATAAGGGAGTTCCATTAAAAAAATTGATGACGTCATAGGACCCCAGAGTAATAAACCAAAAAATTAAAATTAACATTCATAAAATCCGGAGGAAAAACACAAAATTGACCTGTCCGAGCTTTTCTTCCAAACAATGATAATAAAAAAAAATATTAATATAATCAATCAAGCAGAAAATTTTAAATAAAAATTTAGCAATGTGATTAGTTAAGTATTATTGCCATATTAAATTTATAAAAGCATTTTTAAATACATTTTCGAATAAGCCAACCACAATAAAAATTAAAGGAAATGTTAAATGTCTTATCAATCACAAACACTCATTTAATCTACGGTGAAGATATGTTGAAAAATTGAAAAAAAGTATAAGAATACTAATAATTTATGCAGCAATAAATTTGCCAGAAATCATAAAATTGATTACCTTTAATTATAAATAATCAATTTTTTATCAGTTTAAATTTGTTTGAAAAAAAACAACATTAACCACTGTCAAATAGTTGAGAAAATCTGAAAGAATCAACGCGACAAAAAAATTGATCACAAATTTAGGAAACAGCTGGAATTGAGAATTGAGAAGTAATAAAAAACTTACCACGACATTCCCGCTGGTGTACAGATCTGAACATGGAGGTAGACTCAGCTGAAATAACCCTAATTATTGGAAACATTCTTCTAAACTTGCGTTCCAAGCTCACTTAAATAAAAATTAATATAAAATAAAAAAAATCAGCACAATTTTTCTTTTTTTTGTTAAACCATTAAATTAGAATAATAAATCGAATGATAACAATTTAAATTTTTTTTACTGTCATCGTAATCGATAAAACGTTTTTAGATGAATTAAATAGGTTTTGATATTTTTATTAGCATGTCTAGTTGTATCCATATGTGGAATTAAGCAGATGTAATTTTTATGTCCGTGATCGAATCAGAATTAATTTAATAAAACAGCCTTGAATTACTATACGGATGAAATCCTTCCCTTATGGATGTAACCTCTAGACTATAAATCTTCTGATGAGGTGATGAACTAAGAACTCCATGATTCCCTCAAGTTTCACACGAAAAAATTTACAAAAGTCGTCCTTGACCCCCGTTACCAAGAAGTCCAATCTGTAGGGCTTCGCACACACAAGAAACACAAGTATAGGCCCAACAGGTTCAGAGGGAACAGACGGTCTTCCCTTGTCGAAAGAAATCTCCCCTCCCTACAACCAACTGGGACACTACAGCGTAACCTCGGTACGGAAAATACAAAGAATTTCTGTTTAAATGAAATCTACGAAGCCAGTCAAGTAAAGATTAGGAAGATTTTAGTAACTAGCATCAAGCTCTACATCTGGTCCTCTATTTATTTCACAAGCAAAAGTGCAAGGGGAGTAAGTTAAATCAAAATCACGAAAGAATTTTAATTTAAAAAACTATAATCCTGCTCTGATAACATAAATCTATCCAAATTACTAACCAGATCTTAAGATTAAACCCAAATCAAACAAAAATTTGCCTGCTAACAGCTCTTCAAATTCCATAGTCCTGCAATGAGAAAATAAACTCGATGTTAGAAACAATTATATCCTGCGTCCCGCTTGCTTAAATATATAAAAACAGAAAAGTTTGTCAACTCTAAATTTAATTCAGAAATTTAGAAAAACTACAACAAAATTAATCAAGCTCTCAGTATGGACTCATCGCTATCAGAAAAACCTCTCCAACAAGAGAAAACTATTAAAAAAATACCAGAACACACGCGAAGTAGGGTTTTCCAATAAGAGGTGTTATTTTGATATTCAAAGAAAAGTGCCATTTTTTAATATAAATGATCGGATGTTTATTTCATTATAAAGAGGAAGGTATGCCGTTAATAGTGGAAAATAACATCAGGCAAATGACCACCACGACCACGCTTACAGGACAATATCCTTTTCATGAAATTTTCCATAACCAAATCGCAAAGTGGCTGCCCTATGTCCTCGATAGCCTCACGAATTCCATCTTTGAGGTCTTGAATCGACGCTGGGCTGTTGGCGTAGACCTTCTCTTTCACGTGGCCCCAAAGAAAGAAGTCGCAAGGTGTTAAATCACAAGATCTCGGTGGCCAATTGTGATCACCTCTTCGAGAGATAACACGGTCCGGAAACTTTTTCCGTAAAAGATCAATGGTTTCGTTGCTTGTGTGGCACGTAGCGCCGTCTTGTTGAAAGTAAACGTTGTCCAGATCAATACCATCCAATTCCGGCCATAAAAAATCGTTAATCATCTCTCGATAGCGCAATCCAGTCACCGTAACTGTTGCTCCAGCCTCATTTTCGAAAAAGTAAGGTCCAATGACTCCGCCGGACCATAAACCGCACCAAACAGTCACACGTTGAGGATAGAGAGACTTTTCAACAATAACTCTTGGATTTTCTGAGCCCCAGATCCGACAATTTTGCTTGTTGACGAAGCCACCGAGGTGGAAATGGGCCTCATCACTCAAGATGATTTTTCGATGGAATTCTGGATCATTTTCATGCATTTCAACGACCCAATCAGCAAAGACACGACGTTGTTGATGATCGGCCGGCTTGAGTTCTTGTGTTAACTGGACTTTATAAGCCTTAAGACCCAAATCTTTATGCAAAATACGGTGTAATGACGTTTGTGGAATGGCTAATTCCAAAGAACGACGAGGAATGGACAAACCTGGGTTTTCTTTAACACTTTCGGCTACAACAGCAATATTCTCGGCTGTTCTTGAGCAACGTGCACGGGTTTTATTCTTCACATCACTAACTTGTCCCAAGAGCTCGAATTTTTTCACCAATTTCTGTATTGCGGTCCGACAAGGTGCTTCACGGTGACCCAAAAAATGTTCGAGTTTTACGAACCGTCTCTGCCAAATTTTCACCATTTTTATAGTGAATTTTAATAATTTCAATGCGTTGTTGAAGCGTGTATCGTTCCATATTTATTAATGGCGTAGTTTCTACTTGTCAAATGTCAAAAAATGATAGCTTCAAAAGTGACATCTACCGAAATAACGGGCTATTCAAAATAACACCTCTTATTGGAAAACCCTTTATAATACATGTAACGAAACAAGAAGTGAATGTTACAAGTTTAGGAAAATGTTATACTCATTTAGTCATCATAGAAAATATCTGAATCAATTTTATTGCAAACAAAAAGGTCAATGAGCATCAGTGTTGACCACAAGATTCGATAAAAATATGAATATCCTACAATGTGAACGGGAAACGCAAAATTATGCATACAGGGCCGTTAGAGTTACTAAATACACAGAATTATAGCTAGAACTACAAGAATATAACAGAAAATCAATTTGACAGTGAGAAATTTGCCTTAAACTCACAATACGTATTAATTATAAAACCAAACAGGCAGAAGAAAAGCATGTGGTAAAAGCAACGAAATAAACGAAAAGTAAACAGAAAGTAATGGTATCTACTAGTCCTAAAAAAACTCTATGCTCGGCTAGTCTGTTTTAAAACTTGATAGTTGTAATCGAAATTATCAGTTCGAATAAAAAACGTTTTCAGGTAATTAATTAATTTTAAAATTACTGCTGTTTATAAAACAATTCTTTGATTAAACAACGAAGACTATTTGCGTCAAGAAAAATCTCAAGTGAACGAATAATTTAGTACGGACCAAGATAAATTACAGATAACAATTTTTGTACGTTATTAGAAAATAATGTATACATTATATCATCAGGTAATATTTATAGTGTGTCATTTTAATAAATAACTTCAAAGCATATCTCAGATCTCCGTCGATGAAACAATGAAGAGGCCGTGTGCGGTATGTCGTACCTCATCAGTTTTCAATGTCTTAATGTGTGGTCGTTGTAGCAATTTTTTTTCCTGATCCTTACACTCACATTAAACCTAAGATATATATCGCAATCATGATTTGTCAATGAAAGTTTAATGTGTAAAAGTTTCTTTTAGTAAAATTAAATTTTGGTTAACGATTTAATATTTAATTTTCTAAATCACGGGCTACACAATACATACACGCGAAAATAGCCTTGGGATCATTATTCATCTAAGAAAGTACGCGTTCAAAATTTTACGCCAAAGGAATTAAGCTTCTTATGAAGAATGTTAGACCATTAATATTTTTAACGATAATCGCGCCAAATGAGAAATGACAATAATGTATGTAGACCGTCTCTACTTACTTCTTGTCAGAGTAAGAAGAACGCCGGAGGGAACAAAAAGGGTAAGTTTTCTCACCCCCTGCAATTTCCTCCCCACATCTCTTTCGTTTTGTTTCAAAACGACGTGACGTAAAACTCGTGCACGCACTAATTTCTTTAAGGGGTTTAAACCTTTGAGTATTTATGAGTAGACGCAATTTTAAACTTTATGTGATGTACCTTACTCAAACCGCAAGGTGGCTTAGAGGTAATAAAATTTTAATAACGACTACATAAAAACCATAATACATATTGAAACTTGTTTTATTTATAAAAACGTCTTTTCTAGACACTTAGTTATAATTTGTATTAAAGGAGGTAGATTTTACATAAATGTGTGTTTTTAAAAGAAAATGAAAGCAAATCTGGGAACGCTAAAACAGCCAATAGAGCTATCAATTATGTTTGTTTTCTAACATCTCGAGTTTATAAGAAAAGGAATTCAGGGAGTTTTATACTATTTTATCTTGCCAATTCCAAGGATAAATTTCTGTAACTTCCTTAATATTATTGCTCTAACATATATAAGTTATCGGTGAAAGAATCCGTATATTACAAAGTCAAAGAACATATAAGTAATGGTTCATCAACCGAAGGAAGGCACAGAGTTCCGAAGAAACGATTGGGGAATGAGAGCAAGGGTTGCTTCGGCTCTCATAAGGGCGGATTTTAAGCTCTTTCTTAAATGGAAAAGATTATCTAAAGTTACGCTGAATGTAAATTCTTATTTCGGGGGATAAAACTTGGAGATCAATAAAGTTTGAACGCAGCGTAATGCAATTATAAACCATTGCTTAATTAGAAATGTCACGAAGAGACCTTTTATCCTGAGATGTGTTATTTTATAAGAGGAAGCAGCAAGAGAAGTTTTCTAAGATCTTAAAAATTTTATGAAATTTTACCTGCTGGAATTTTAGGTGATAACTCATGCTAATATTTAACGACCAGCCCTTACCTATGTAAGAAAGGTGCCGCAAACAATTAAACAAGTTGGAATTGTAAGTTTAGTTTTTGAATATGAATACTTTGTACTCAAGCATGAAGCATTTACTACTGCACAACTGTTTGAAAAGGAAAAGAGACGTCGCATTGAATAGTGGCGAATTCTATTCGTTGTGATTATGATTCTATATAACCCGGCATGAACTGTGTGAGCATTGACCATGGTCATCCTTTACTGATGAGCCCAGAACAAGGATGAAACGATCGTTTGGAGGTAAGGTGGCTAATGCTCGCACAAATCTTGATGGAGAGGAAATATTATGTTTTTATATTTTTTGATAATTCTATTTTAGTTTCACTCGCTCCTGATTTACGAAAATTAATGGTTTAATATTAAAGAAAACTAAAGAAAAATATTAACTGACTAAACTTTATAATTAATATCTTGGAAAAACTAATGCATTCCAACCTACTTGCGGTTACTTCACCTGCAACAGGTAGTCTATTACTATGTCATTGAAGGGAGTTTATTATATTCACACACCCAAGCAAGAAGGCAAGCCTCTTTCATCTTTGCTGTCTCTTATATTCAAAATGGAAGATTTGAAAATTTGATTAATCTAATTTTATTTGATATACAGTTGCCCTTCGATTGATTTTAACAAAACCTACACTAAAGCTATTAAAAAACATATAAATTTTGATCTCGATAGAATTTTAGTATTCTTATGCTAAACTGCGCAAATTTGTGGAATAGCAACAGCAAGATGGTGTCAAAAGCTGACTTAATTCACGTAGGTTCACCGCCCCAATTATAATAAACGGATAAGCTTAAAATTGAAAGAACGTGATGCAGCAAAACTTGTTTTTACGTCAACATAGAATACTTACGCCAAAGATGCTGTTAAGTTAGATTTACATGAACCCAGAGGCAACAAAACGAAAGTTTATTATTATTTAATTGACAGACGAAATGATTTCTTCTCATGGTTTTAGTCTGATTAGTTCATAACCTAAAACCTTTGTTTTTCGAATTTTACTTAAATCCATTTAGAACAATTACCAGCATTGCATTCGACACAGGGAGATAGAGTTAAATGATTCTTTTGACCGCTTTCGGAGCATTTGATCTAACTGTTCAGTGCAGTGAATTGGAGTGCGAAACATTTTTTTGGGCTAATGGTATTAGTATTAGCAATGCAATCTTAAAGATGATAGATTTTCGACGGAAAATGTTGATGATGAAATGACGAGATGTTGATAATAGCCGATGATAATAGGCAACGAAAGCAGTTAGTGAATGATGCCGAATGATTGAATAATTTTTCTGATCGACGTGATATTAACTTCGGTGTTCTACCATTACTTTTTTCGCCAATCGTGAAGTTACACTAGAGAGTATTGGAACTTTCTAACGGTGGCGGAGACTAGCCTCTCCTCAAGGCGATGGCCCAGACGTTCGATAGATCGCTGTTGGTGAGATAACAGTTGTACCTAAGCCCCTCAGCTAAAGGAACCACCTGGGTGGTAATGTTGACGGCCTGCATCTAGCAACCCAGGCAGAAAAAGGAATTGGCACAATAAGATACCCTCAGACCGGACAGATTTTTATTTTAAGATGCCTTACACGTTACGATGCAGTTCAAGCATGATTGCCTAGAACAGTGTTTTTTAGTCTTTCTGAATACGTCACCCTTTTCAAGTAAAAAAATTCTGACGACCCCCTAGGACCGTAATAATGCGGCGAGCGGGCGATCAATTTTTGAATCTATACGTCTACGTCGAATATGTTTCAAATCAGTTATCACACACGCGTACCGAGTCGAATGAAACTATTACCCATATTTTTGAACCATTCATGTCGCAACAGAGAAAGTAAGTCCTTTTTTAACTTGGCCGCATAGATATTTTTTGCCGCGTAGGGGGCGCGGGACGCGAGAAGGGGTTAGAAGCCGTTTTTGTTTTTTCAAGTCATTTGTCGGAGTACGCCAGCAAGTATGGATGTAATTATAAATTGTCTTTGCGCTTTGCACTTTGCTTCGAGCAATAATGGAGAAGTTTTTCAAAAGATCTGTGCATCTCTCCACGTACAAGTGGTAGTGGCGGAAACGAATCAAAACCGAAAAAAAGTAGACTTTATGACGACAATTACTTGAAATTTGGTTTTACTGTCATAAATAAGAAACCTCAATGTCTAATATGTGGCGAAGTATTATCAAGTGAGAGCATGAAACCATCAAAGCTTAAGCGTCACCTCTCAACTAAACATTCCAAAAAAGCTGATACATCGTTTTATTTCTTTGAACGAAAACTGAAAACCCTTAACCAGCAACAAACTACTATGATGCAGGTAATAAAATAGAATTGTCATTACTCATTTGTTGATTAAAAATAATATTCTCTTGTTGATTATTCATTTGTTTTTTACCCGGCTACGCGAAAACCTTACACCCTACTACCCTCCTTTTGCGCGTAGTCGTACGAGGCCGGTTCAATAAGTACCCGTGTTAGAAATGAAGACAATTTTTTTCAAAAATTTTTTTTTTATTTTTCAACATAGTCTCCTTTTAGAAATATACACTTCTCCCAACGTTCCTGCCATTTTTTTAATCCCTCCAAGAAATAGGATTTGTCGAACTCTCCAAAATACGCTTCTATCTCGGCGATGAATTCCGCGTTTGAGCTAAATTTTTTTCCCGCGAGCCATTTCTTCATGTTAGGAAACAAGAAAAAGTCGCAGGGAGCCATATCGGGTTAATACAAAGCAACAAAACAAATGGACCTTAAATCATTTCAAAAAAATCTTCACTAGAATTTGCTGACCATAAGCCGGGTGCGGCAGCAATTCATAACGCAATTCATGCAGTTTGGCGGCGACAACTCCGGATGAATGTGCTGGTGCGTTATCGTGGTGAAACAGCACCTTCTTTTTCGCCAAATGCGGCCGTGTCTCCTTCAATTTTTTGTCGAAGCTGTCTAATAACTCACTGTAGTATTGTCCAGTGATCGTTCTTCCTTTTTCTAAAAAATCCATGAGGATGACGCCGTTCGCATCCCAAAAAATCGTCGCCATGACCTTTCCGGCCGATGGAACCATCTTCGCCTTCTTTGGAGCAGATTCACCGGGAGAAATCCATTGTTTTGATTGTTGCTTAGTTTCTGGTGTGTAATGATGAATCCAGGTTTCATCAACGGTGACAACTCGACGCAAAAACTCCCTCGGATTTCGCTTAAATTGCTCCAAACACTGCTTCGAAGTTAACAGCCGCATCCGCTTGTTGTCCACCGTTAGCAATCGCGGCACCCATCGCGCCGACAATTTTTTCATCGCCAACTTATCATGTAAAATATTAATTGCCGTTCCGGTCGACACACCTACGGCCTCTGCTACTGCACGCATCTTCGTTCGTCGACCAGCGAGAATCAAGTCGTGAACTTCTTGAATGATTTCCTCGGTAACCACGTCTGCCGGGCGTCCTGGTCACTCCTCATCAAAAACAGATGTTCGCCCACGTTTAAATTCGTTGGACCAATATCTAACTGTGGTCATAGATGGCGAAGTGTCCCCATAAACAGCATCCAACTTTGCTTTTATCTCTTCGCATTTTTTCCCATCCAAAAACAGAAAGCGAATTACCGAACGATACTGCTCTTTTTCCATCTTAGCTAAAATCACGAAATGGCTGTCAAATCCAAACTAACCTATCAATCAATCTGCAATTTGTTATACCGTCGTTTGAAAGATGGCAGCACACGATGATAACACCAACTTCCCTCAGGGACGCCTTCTGTCATCAAACACGGGTACTTACTGAACCGCCCTCGTATGTATGTATGTATGTATATGGGTATCCATGTTCACTTATGTCACTGTAGAGGTCAAACGCCTTAACTGATTTCAACAAATACGATATCGTTGGATTTGTAGTAACAGTTCGAGTGTCACAGGATAGCTGACAGTAAAAAAATCTTTTTAAGTCACCTTCCCTACATATAAAAGAGAGATGAAAATTTTTTTTCGCATAACCCATCGAGTGATGTATCATTGAATAGGTCTTTTAACTAAAAATATTGGGGGTCTTCTTTAAGCATTTTTTAATACGAGAATTCTTATACGAGTTATGTCGACTAAGTTTTGTCGTAGTCGGGTAATTTTTTTTTTAAATGAAATTAAAGCTTGTAGATCTAACATTTTTTTATCTAATTTTAGGTATCCAGTGTCAACGAGAAAGCGTTCTTAGCTAGCTGCCGAGTCGCATACCGAGTCGCTAAAACTAGGAAGTATACAGTTGCAGAGAATCTAATTTTATCAGCAGCCATGGATATAGTAGAAATGATGTTAAGTAAGCAGGAGGCAGACAAGGTCAAAAGCATACCACTCTCTGATAATAGTATTAAACGCAGAATCGACGATATGGCCGGTAATATTTGAAAACAAATTGTCAAGAAGTTAAAGAAGAGCCCACATTTTGCTTTTCAGTTTGACGAAAATCTACTGAAGTTACAGATTGTGAGCAATTTGTGGTATTTGTGCGCTTTGAAGCAGATGAAAGCATCATAGAAGACATTTTATTTTGCAAAGCACTTTTTGTAAACACTACTGGTCAGTGTATGTACGACCTGTTCTTAGAAAGCACTCGCGACTACGAGATTGTTTGGACAAAATGCATCGCAATCTGTAGCGATGGCGCTAAAGCTATGACTGGCAATAAAAGCGGGCTTGTTGCAAAATTGAAATCAATAATGTCAAATGTTACATGGATACACTGCTTTCATCATCGACAAGCTTTGGTATCCAAGATTTTACCTTCTGATTGAAATAATGTACTGAAAGAGGTGATCAAAGTTGTGAACTCTATTAAAGGTAAAGCCCTGCAAACTCAATTGTTTAGAATCATTTGTGAAGACATGGGTTCGCTCCATCAAAAGCTCCTTTATCACACAGAGGTCAGGTAGCTATCCAAAGCAAGAGTATTTACGCGAGTTCTGGAACTAAAAGCTGAATTGTTAATGTACCTACAAGATGCTAAATCTGAATATGCGAATTATTTTTGTGACCCTGTTTGGCTATTAAAATTAGCATTTCTCGCTGATCTTTTCAACCACCTAAATATTTTAAATAAGAGCCTTCAAAAGAGAGAAGAAACCATTCTAACGGCAAGGGATTCCTCGCAAAACTTCGTTTGTGGTCAACGTCTTTAGAAAAGATAATGTAGGTCTTTCCCTTGCGTTCAGAAGATTGTCGAAGAAATTGCAAAGGACCACTCGTTGGTAGTAAGTTCTCACATTCTTTGCATGATAGAGAGGTTGCAAAATTTGGAAAAGAAACTATTCAGTTACTTTCCAGAACTGAACTCTCAAGCTAACAACCGACATAGATGGAGATAAATCCTTTTCTAGATATGCCAGTACAACTGGTTCATTTTCCAACGAAGATGAAAGAAAATCTTATAGATATGGCTGCTGACGGCATGCTTAAAATGGAATTTAGTTCGCAAACGATTGACGTCTTCTGGATGAAGAGAAAAAAAGAATATTCAGACCTGGCAAGGGAAGCTTTGAAATTATTAGTTCCTTTCGCCACTTCCTACCTATGTGAACTAACTTTCTCTTCAATGGTTAACATAAAAACTAAGAAGAGAAATAGGCTCCAATTGAAAACTGATTTAGTTATTTGCGTGTTAAACATAGAACCAAGATTAGAAAAAATATTAAAGAATAAACAGGGGCATCCTTCCCACTGAAATCGTTGCATTTTTATTGTAGTGTAGGACCTATAACCTTTGCTTTTTACTTTTACCTGGCTAGCGACCACGACTCCCCGAGCAAGACTTCTGGACCCCCGTGGCTTCGCGACCCACAGATTGAAAAACACTGGCCTAGAAGTTTGTAGAGGTTTGATCTTTAAGTGAAGCCAAAACATGTTCTGAATTGTAATAAAATTTTTAACAGCTATAAGCGGTAATCTTTACAGTAACTTTCATGTCCGTCAAGTTTATTTTAGTCAGATCTGTACTATAAGTAGTTGACGTGGACAGTTCATAGCTCTTTCTACTCTTATAAATCGAGTAGTGAATGTGCCACGGATTAATGACCTATTCACTGGTAAATCATTACAAAAACTTGGCTTACAAGATTTTTGACTGCGTTGGAGTTCTTGGAACTTTTTACGGCAGCTTATTGAGAGCTAAACTACGACAGACCAAATTATTGAGAACCTGTACTAGGCAAACAGTATGTATTGACATGTTACGTTGAACTATTTCCAGGCCGTCAATGTTTGTACACTCCATTGTTTGGGTTGTTTTTTAAATTAGGAACAGTGAATTTCAAATTGAAAATTATCCGTTTCAAGGTGAGACCAGTCAACTTTAGATTGAAATTAATCAATTTCAAATTGAGACTGAACTCAATTTAAGGTTGATTAGTGTTGATTTGAAGTTGATTGGTTTCAACTTGAAGTTTATTAGTCTCGATTTTGAAATTAATTGTTTCTAATTTGAAACGGATTCTCTCCAAGGTGAAAATTGGTTCCAATTTGAAGTTGAAAAGGTATAGATAAGATGCCATAAATAATCTGCGCGATATTCCTAAAAAGCCTCCAAATAAAGCAGTTTTGTCCTAAAGATGACACTATAGAAAATGCATTTTACCATTTGTCTCGCTAGTGATGAGAACTTGGTATGTACGTATACCCCACATGGGATAAGATCATATACTAATCTGTTGTAATCAGTGATGAAACTTTTACAACCCTAGTAATACCTCTTTTACTACTCAGCAGGTTAAAATACCAACTCTTACCAACTCAATACAAGCAAGAAACCTCTGAATACAATTATCAAAGGGCCCGCAAAAATGCATTGCTCAGGAAAAGAACTGTCTTTACATTTCCCGACTAATTATGTGAAAGAAGCCAGTACAAGATAATTAAAAACAAGCCTTAAAATTCAACAAAGAATAAAAAACCAGACAAGGTACATTCTACAAATATTTTATTACATACGTGCTGCGTAAAAAATTACTTTTAAATAATTAGAGCAATGCCATTCAAGAATTGCATTGGCATTAAAATATTTAATTCGAATTGAACGATATATTTATTAGTTATTTACTATCTTTCAATTCACCCTGTTTTTAATTCGTTTTATTCTTTTTAGATCAAAAACCTTATATACCCCGCTGAGACCTTTATAATTCAATATTATATTATTATTATTATTATTATTATCAATCATGTTCACGAAAACACTCAAAAACATCAACAAAAAGCTTTTTGCAGAAAAATACTTACTTACATTTTTAAAATATGTAATTAAGTTCTTTTCTCATTTCATTTTTAATTGTTAATAAACGAATAAATACAATTTAATAACACATCCGAGCATGATATATGCAAAAAATTATTTATTGAGAGTTTTAATATGCTTTCAAATTCCCCCGTTCGTTTGGACAGATATATTCCTATTAACACACGTATACTTAATACTACATCTTCGATAAACTATGGATAACGTCGAAAGCAATCATCGTAAATGTAATGACATTCATATTTTGAATTGCTTATATTAAAGATGTTTGATATGGGCTGCTTTAACACGCCGAAAGCATCACATAGCATACACGAAAAGTGCAAAGGTTATATCTAGATAGTATAAAGAGGAAAGGAATAGTTTTACATTAGCTGGAAATAGAAGATATTAAATACATCCACTTAGATCTTGAAAGAGGAAACAAAAGGATTAAGTATGTGTATTTACACTAAAATAGCAATTCTCGATTTTTAATTTCTGTTACCTTATCATTAAATTATGAGTAAAAAATGGAAATTTAAAAGATTTCAAATAATTCACAACATATTCCTGTTTCTAAATTATTACCATAGTAGAACTGACCTATAAGTATTACATCGTCTTTATTATCGCGAGCATCAGTAAAGTATCATACTTCGTGCTTTAACATGTTAACATTACTAGTACTTATATCTGTTGATTTTCACCTGCCGTAGATGAAAATACGATCAAACCTTGAATATTATTTTTTTCCAAGGCCATTGGTCGAGTGACTTGTTCTCTCATGAAACTCAAATTTTAAGGTGTAGTTCACTCATAATCAATTTCTGAGCTTCTTATAGGTTTTGAAATTTGATAACTTTGATTTATAATTTTTAATCCTTTACCGAAAGTTGAACGTTGATCATGATGAAGATATTTTTGGCATGGAATACAACCACGATCCTTGAATCTTCATAATATCACTATGTCCAGAAAGTAAGTTCATTTTTACTGGTAAAAGAAAACAAATGTATATTAGGAAAAATAATTAATTGCAAAAGAATCTGTAGACTTAAAACTATTAGTCAACATAGCTACCACCATTTTGTAAGCATTTATCGTAGCGTGGCACTAATTTTTGTATCCCTTCGTCATAAAACGTTGACGCCTGTGACTGTAACCAAGTTGCAACATGTTCTTTAATCTCATCGGCGACATTGAATTTCTTGCCAGCGAGGTTTGATTTTAGGCTTAAAAACAGGAAGAAGTCACTCGGAGAAAGGTCCGTACTATACGGTGGGTGGTCAAATTGTTCCCATCCAAATTGAGTCAAAAGTTGCTGTGTAAGGTTTGCAGTGTGGGGGCGAGCATTGTCATGAATCGACAAAATGCCGCTAGTGAGCTTTCCACGGCGCTTATTCTGAATTGCACGACGCAGTTTCCTTAGCGTATCACAGTAAGCAATAGCGGTAATTGCTTCGCCCCGTGGTAGAAAGTCCACTAAAAGAACACCACATCTGTCCCAAAACACTATGCACATGATTTTCCGGGTTGTCAAATTTGGCTTCGATGTTGTCTTTGCTGGTGACGATGTGTGCCTCCATTCCATCGATTGCCGTTTTGTCTCATGTGTCTCAGAGGCTACCCAAGTCTCGTCCCCAGTCACTATACTGTTAAGGAAATGGTCCCCGTCACTGTGATAACGAGTCAAAAATTTAAGAGCAGCACCTAGGCGTTTTTTCTTGTGATCCTCGGTAAGAGTTTTCGGTACCAAGCGTGCACAAAGCTTTCGATAGCCCAGTTTGTCAGGAACAATTTCATGAAGAAGGGATCGTGAAATTAGGGGAAATTCCACAGAAAGAAGAGAAATCGTAAACTTACGGTTTCCTCTAATTTTTTCATTCACTGCATGAACAAGTTCATCACTAACCAATGATGGACGTTCACTTCTTCCTTCATCGTGCACGTTTACACGGCCATTGTTGAATTTTTTTACCCATCTCACAACCCTAGAATAACTCATTACATTCTGTCCATACACCTCAGAGAGCTGTTGATGAATGTCCACTGGTTTCAAATTTTTCGCATTGAGAAACCGAATCACGGATCTAATCTCGCAATCGGCGGAATTTTCAATTACCTTCGCCATTATAAACAAGCACTGTGACACGATAACAGCAGATAACTAACTCAAAATGGCGTCAATCGCTTAGTAACGATACAAGGTCATTGCCGCGCATGCGCGGAACTGCAATCGCATCGCTGCAACGGCGGGAAATAGAAAATGAACTTACTTTATGGACATAGTAATAAAGAAGATATTTTGTTAGGCCTAAGAAAAACATTTTTTAACAAACAAACGAAAGTACAACTACTTACGCAAAGCAAAAGATAAATATCTGCAGGATTTAATTAGTTTGATGTTTTAGGATTCTGTACAGTCACGTTTTCTTCGCTATCTACAAATAGATTGTATTTGAAATAACATGTTCTTCTTCAAAGAATTGTAAATATGTGCCCATTCCCAAATCTTGGCCTCCGATTGAACTTGAACTCAACTTTGAGGTTTGTAAAGTAGACCTCTTGCAGTGAAAAATGCGTAAAATTTTTATTTTGATATTGGACCTTGTTTTTAAAATTATGAAAAAATGAAGAATTCCTGAGTCTGCACATTTTGTAAAATACTGGCTAATCTGTAAGGAATGCATTGACTGTTAACAGAAACTTCACGCATATACTTACGACTTCACAAACTGTTAGCTAGTAGTAGTAGCAGTAATAAGAGGCTTATACATCTAGCAAACAGGCCTTTACAGACTCTTTTGTCAACTACTGTGTTCCATGCAATGAAACTTGACCCGCCTTCACAATTGCACTTAAAACTTCCTTAGTGTAATAGCCGAAGAGCTTGTGCGACGATTATCTTCTTATCTCATTTTAGCAGTTAATTACTTAGAACCACCTCGATAGATGTTTGATTGATCGTTGGTTTTAAAAGGTTTACGACTACCACAGATCCTGATATAACAGCATGAGGGCGTACGTTATTTTTAGAAATTTTCGCTATGCTCTACCGGAGATCGAACCTGGACCGGCCGGCCGTCTGTAGAGTAGACACCATTACCACTCGGCCATCCACTCTTCTCAAGATATCAATAGTTGTATGAAACTAGCACATAAACTATTAAACACAAAAATTTTAAAAAGTCAGTTGTGAACTAATCAGTAGATATAGAAGAAATAAACCTGTTACGGTGTTGCTAGCTCAGAAGGTGGATGCAGGTGGAAGGTAGGCTTAATGCAATCAGATTTATTTATCTTGCAGCAATGACATTTGTATTACGGCACCATATGTATTAATTATGTAAAAGAAAACTTATTGTACAGGGTAGATTGGTTAAGGGTTGCAAAGGTGACGAGGTGGCTGGTGATGTTGACTCAATTGTGGTCGACGGCATCTCGCGTTTATACCAAACGGGCTAACCAGAGTGGAGTTACTGGTTCCTGATTGGTTGGCTGTTGTATCAATCAATCTTGTCATTTTGGTGACACTGTTGCACTTTTTTACTTATTTTGCTTGTTGCTGGCTCGGAGATGGTATAACTTTGGACAGTACTTGCATTGAGGTAGCTTCTTCTTTACTTTGTTTTACGGGCCTCAATCTCCAAAGTCCCTGCGATTAAATCGTCGATAGGGACAGGCAGAACAAACACGCATTGCGCTGCTATTTTGACTCTCATTACGGTTTTGCAGAGGGTCATAAGCTCCGACTCTTATACGGCTGGTGCTATATATCTCGCTAATAACTGTTTGCTTTTGATAAACTCTACTACTGGTTCCTCTTAACCTTGGTTCTGTCCCCACAGCGCTACACTAAATTAGACTTTTTTTCCTTTTCTGTCATAGCGTAAGAGCAAAGCGTTTTCAGGCCTTCAACTGTCGTTATAAGGTATTTTTTGCTGTTGCTACCATTTTACATTATCGCTGTGAAATTGGACGGCAATCCTGAATAGCAACTGCTCTACCGAAACACTCTCGAGTGCATCGAAGCAAAGGTCATGGTCAAATCCATTATATTCAGATAATGCTAAGTTCCTGGGAGGTTGTTGGCTGTCGTTGTCAACTGATATGGCAGGTGGAGATAGAAGGTTCGGTGTGTTGAAAAGCGGAAGGTTTGGCATAAGGTTAGAAGCCTTCTTCAGAACAGGTCTTCACCATTCTTGTTGAGGGTGATCGAACTAGATAATCTGATTGTTAGGTATCTCTTGGTCGCACAACGACAATAACACTGATAACGTCTTCTTTAAGGGCGCCTCACGTAGAGACTGCCAAGGTGGTGATCCGTAGTTTTCTTGGATGCTGACAACAAGTAGACTTCAGTAAAATACTTAATGGTTTTGGATTTTTTAACACGACACATTATATCAATGATGATGATGAGGAATTGCTGGTTCCTGATTGACTGGCTGTTGTACCAATCCAATTTGTCGGGGTCAATCAGTGGTCTTCTGTGCGATCTGTGGTAACATTTCAAAACTGAAAAGTTTTAGAATTTGAAGATTTAGAAGTCTACTTGTCTTGCATGTTTAAAAAGGAAGCGGCTCTTTAAGAAAAGTTCAAGATAAAAGAGGAAATAGCATGAATAATCACAATCATCGATAGATATGAGAATAAAGAAAACATAATGCTCGATGGCATTTTAAAGTTCGTTTTACAGAAGATTTAATGGTTTAAAATTAAGTCGGATTAGAAAGAAAAAAGAAAAATTACTGATAATAGATTTCTGATAAATAACTAAACTATCTTGCTGTGTATAAGTAAAATAGGGGTTCTGAAATTGATTTTTGTTGTTAATAAATGTACACCGCTAAAGGCATAGTAAAAAGAAGAAACTATTATCCTGTCATTTAAGGACATTGCAAGGACTTTGTAAGCAAGCTTTTTGTTGTTGTAAAAAACCACTCTTTTCCTTTTCTTCAATGCACGTCCAATTTCCTAAATAATGACATGCGATATAATAAGAGCCGATGACACATCTTGCAACAGCAACAGCAAGATAACCGTAGTCGTTGAGAAAACTGCGGACGCGCATTGTACTGCGTGATTGATTTACATTTAATAGATGTATGATATTGTCAGCACTTTTACTTATGAAATATATCAAATAATGGACCATCTATCGTATTTTTTATTTTACATTGTACTTCATGGTTCACCTATCAGGAATTAATAGAGAAGAATTGCAAGCATCAGTTTCAAACAGTTCTATCTTCTTAACTATTCAGAAGCAGGCGACCACGCCTCCTAGAGCACCCTGTATATAGAACTTTTATTAAGTGTTAAAATGATTGCAGGATTTATTGGAGTGAAAATCCTTTGGCAGTAAGGAGTAATTTCGTGAACAGTGTGACAATATTTAAGTAGTTCTGTGCAGAATTTTATAAGTCTTTGTTTCAAGATACCTGGAACAAGAACTTTTAAATAATTACAAATCTAATCTTTTAAATGTTAATAACTAAAGATTTGAAAATAATGTACCAAAATACAAATGACAATCTTAGAAGTTAACAAATAATACCTAACTGTTTCTGTCTATTTAGTCATTATTAGGCAATGCATAAATTAAACCAATAATTGCAAAACGACTACATGAGCAATTAAATGTAATTATTTATTGTTCCAATTAACAACAAAACACAATCAATAACTATTAATTATTGAATACAAATATTATTACATTGTTACTGAAAACCAAACACTTCGGCACTATCTAAAGATGAAATGGCATTTAAACAAAAGAAAAAGAAATCATCACGAATACAATACGCAACTTCAGGCTACGGTATCAAATGTTTATCTATCTTGACACACTAACAACAACAGTAATAATCTATCATTGGTAATTAACGAGTTAAGAGATGGTTATGTAGATTGTGCTAAACGGCTTGTTTCGCCGCTCATCATGACTTTTATCCTGTGCTTGTACTATAACACTAACGTTTTAAACCAGGCAAACTACACAGAGAAGATTTTAAATTAAACTTTTGCAATTTGTTTAAAACAAACGTAGCGAAGATAGTTAAAGAAAAAAGAAGTGTCACAATTTGTTACAGTTACATTTAAAATGTTATTAAGGATTTCCGAAACAAGAAATAACAAATTATTATAAAGGATATAATTTACTGGAATAAGTCATCGTCGATGAAGGAATATTCCCTTCCCATTATTTTTAAGAAGAGTTCGAAACATGAGATAAACCACAAGTAATTAATCGAATATCTATGTAATGCATGACTTACAAAGCCCATTGATATATTTGTTATATCAGTGAATGTCCATCGGACCACTCGCCGGGCAAGTAATGCTGTATTGTCGGTGTTATTACACACGTTCAGATGTAGATATTTCCAATGACCGGGCCGTTTGTTAGGATGCCGCGGCTTGAAATATATTGTAGATGTTCTTATTTAACTGTATACGTTTTACTCACTGATACGTGAACAAAACATTTATTGGCTGGTTAATTTATATAAAATACTAGCATTAATATCATAATCAATAATTTTATAACGAAGATAATTTTAAAATGTCTGTAATTATAATATTAACATTAGAAAAAATAATCTTGATCTTACTTTATTGGTTTCAGATTACTATTGACAAGAGATTAATTATATTTTAATACAAACTTTTTCCTCTTGGAATCCTTTTATTCGACGTTTCTTCTTCTAGAGTCTGTTCCGATACTGTTGGGTCTTACTGTATACATATTGTTGTGGTATTAAAAGAGATACATATGTGACACGAAATCTGAAATCATTAATAGCAAATTTTGATTTCCTTAAAACGTTACAAAATGCGATAATGATGTGTTCGATCACAGTCTATCGTTTGGATATGTGGTTGCAAAAATTTCCGGTAGTACACATAAATGTATTTGTCATCGGTAGGTGTAAACAATACATACAAATCAAATAGTATGTTATCTAAACTGATTTTGATATACGCAGATCTTACTTTTTTATATACAGGATAGAATTAGAACTGTGAACTAATCTTCAACTATACTTCAACACCTTCCAAATTGTCTGTAGGTTCGCTGCAGCCCTACTAAAGTGTTCTAGTTCGGTTTCTTTTTAGCTGCAATTAAATATCTAAAGCAACTCAATAATTTTTAACTGTGCAATTTAATATTTCTAAATAAATTCAACTGTGTTCTCTTGTTTTATATTTTTTAAGCATTTATTAACACTATTTTTCATTATTTTAGAATCTAGACCAACTTCTTCAAATCAGACTGTAGTAATTCTAATTACATGTTTATGTAGTATGATAATTTTACAACATATCATGTTAATTAATGGAAATTTAATTTCTTTAACTACCTCTCAAGTGTGTTTTGAAAACATTAGCTGAATTATTACAAACAAACTTTAAACAACTTATGCT
This sequence comes from Ignelater luminosus, assembly GCA_011009095.1. Lineage (NCBI taxonomy): Eukaryota > Metazoa > Arthropoda > Insecta > Coleoptera > Elateridae > Ignelater > Ignelater luminosus. The sequence continues at coordinate 126,495 of VTPC01090633.1, read as the reverse complement.
AAAGTTTTACTCTGTTGGCTGATATGTAGATAGTTTGCAATTAAAATTATTGAAAACTGCACAATGTTTAAGAATAAAAATTAGTTTGACATTTTAATTTGTCGTATCTTCTGCTGTAGATATGTAGGTAAATTTTTAATTTAAATCTTTCTTCGTCTTAATTTAGATATTGTATTTTTTTAATTCTGTACTGTTTTATTTTGTCAATATAATTGACTTACACTTGTCAGTTTGCATGCTTCCTCCCCTCCTGAGAGTGGGAGTAATTAAACTAAATTACAGCCTCCTTCTGCTGAGCTGAGTAGATCTAAAGAAGATAGACTATAGTTTACGATTAAACAAATGGAAGTCTTGTATTTAGGTATGAATGAGGGTGCTTGGGTGACAACCTGAGATGACCTCATGCAGCACAGACAGGAAGATATTTACTGCAACTAATTTAGGATTCTTGAAAAAGTAATCCAAAAGATCTAAAGGGACAAAGACGGTTGCCTCAGTCTCTAGAGTTCGTCAGACAGAAGAATTTTTATTTTTGTGTGAACCTTGCTTGGATCAAATCTTCCATCGCTAGATCCTATGTTGTATCAAAAGTTCTCGTATCCTTGTATGGTAGAAATAAAAGATATTAATCGCTCAATGTCATTGGGAACTTGCTTTAGGCTAAGAGAATCGATGAGGTGACAATCTTCCGTCACCATTTGCGTAAAGTATATATTTGCCATACTTCTAATACATATAAATAAAGCAGCACTTGCTTTGCAGAACGTTGTCCAAACAAACAACTCCTTGTCTTTGGCTTGAACAAAGTAAGCTGCAACGAAAATAATTTGCCATCTTTCGTTTCACTGTTGTTAATGATTCAGCATCTTGCATTGTTTTAGCCGTTTGAACCTAACTAAGTATTTTATACTTTAGTGTATAATTTTTCTAAGCCCAAATATTATTAAGTCTGTGAATTGCTTTAAATTATAAAGTCTTTTATATGGATAAAATCTTAATTATCATTTCTTGCGCGCGTGTTTTGTGATTTTTCCCTTGAGAGAGTTGGTAAAGCGCATTATTCCCATTAAATAAATTGGCGTAGTCCAAACAAGAATTCATCAAAAGTCAACCTGCAAGTTTATACAGGATGATCATTTTAATTAGTAAAATTATCAAAAATCGCTAAAACGCTTCGAGTTTATTTTGGAGGGGGACATTTAATAACCTACTCTAGCCAGTTGGGGATCTTTCACCCTCCCCCCCAGCCACCCCCTCCATAAAATTTTAAATGCCACTACCCCATGTACCCTTTACCCCCCCTCCCCAACTACTCCGACCCCAAAATTTTAAACGGCACTACCCCATGTGTAATATATCATTTTAAAGGGTATAAAATTTTCAATCTTTTACATCAAAGGAAATTAAAATCGGCCCAGCCGTTCGTGAACTAGAGACACAAACGTATTGATTAAATTAAATACATTTTTGGCTCTAATTCACGAACGGCTGGGCCGATTTTAATTTTCTTTAATTTAAAAGATTACAAATTTTATACCCTTTCAAATGATGTATCACACATGGAGTAGTGCCATTTAAAATTTTGGGGAGGGGGTGGCTGGGGGGGAGGGTGAAAGTTTCTCAACTGGCTAGAGTAGGTTATTAAATGTTTCCCTCCAAAACTCGAAACATTTCAGCGATTTTTGATAATTTTACTAATTAAAGAGTTATTCAAGGTGGGAAGTTTTAAAATGATCACCCTGTATAACAATACTACATGACAAATAAATGTCAACTTTAAGATGTCGGTGATTAAATACGACACAGGTCGCAAAATGGTCTTAAGGTTTTAAGTATAATCAAATTAAATAAGCAAACAATTTTTGTTGCTTGTCAGACAAAAGATATTGAGTTGATATTACTATTCTTACAGTCATTGTAACTGTTAGCCTAAATTAGTTTTAACATTCACCTAATAAGTGTTTTGTATACTAATATTCAACAAATCATTAAAATAGATAATTAATACATTTTCCCAAATGGTCTGACGTTTTTTGAAAATAATTTTGCTTTATTTGAATCTGAAACACTACAATTAATTAGTTTCAAAATTGAGTTGAGAAGAATGATTTGTTTCCCTTGCTCATCCGATGGAAGCTCTGAACATGCAATCCTATACACATCAACAAATATCAGCATATAGACTATTGATCTGCGATTAAGTAATTTTTCTCCTTTTTCTACTCTGTTAACCCAACAACTTCCAAAGATAGTTAAAATATGTTCGGAGCAGTCTTCTTAACAATAGCTACAACAAAAAAAAACCATAAACAGAGTTCTCAAATAACGCCATCACACACTGGTTCGAAGTCGGTAAAAACGTGATCGAAAATCAATTTTGCAAGTTTCTCAAAACACCGCAATTGTTTGAGAAAACATAGATCTTATACTAATTCAAGTATCTACCAAATACTTTTATATTTGAGTAATTGGTTCAAGTGAAAAATGTCTTTAAATTTCGACAAAACGCTTCGATTTTAATTTACAAATTTGCGGCTGAAAAATGCAAGAAACTTAAAGAATAGAATATACTTATTTCACGCTCACTCGAAAAATAGTCTATATCCCGTTATAAAACAATCTTTAAACTACAAAATGATGTATACAAAAGAATTATAAAAACGAATTCCTTTAAAGTACGAATATTTTGTCTATTTTTGTCATAAACGCAGGCGATAATAAGAAGGAACAAAGAAGAACTATTCTGAAAGTTATTATTTTATTTCTTGGGATCTGTAGAAGGTAATAAATAAAATATTACGTGCCCCTGGCTGCCCCCGGGTTGGTTATCTCCATTAGTATGTCTAAGCGCGCTGTCGATTTCGTCGGTACTGTTACCGTGCATTAGCAGTTTTGTTAATTTAACTTTACACTTTGCAATGTCTCGTTTTAGAATTAGTCGTGAAGCTCTTCATAAAAAAATTAGAAGCTTTGCCCGTGACGAAAAAAGTAGAATTTTAGAATTTTTGAAAAAAACTTCAGTGCAGCGGGGACGAAACTGCTACTTAAGAACTATGCAATGATATAAGACATAATTTCTTTTTAACCCATGTATTTTCGATTTTGAAATATTTGTGGTCGTGGTAACACGAAATTTTCAAAAAATATACGGTGCTTAGAGCTTGGTTTAAAGAAGAAATGAAATTTCCGGACATTATCTATAGAAATTTGCCCAGTGGATCAGCATCAACGGCTTTTAGTGGTGAGTGAATACAAAATTATATAGAATTAATACGAAATTAGCTTATTACAATTGAAAAAGCCTTACGGGGTCGTTCTACGAAAAAATTTGAAGTCTTCTGAAATTGTCAAACGAAGAAAGACCGAAGAATTTAGAAAAGCAGAAATCGCGTATGCCGCATCAATAAAACTTTTTCTTAATTTATTTCAATTGAAACTTTTAAATCATTTAGTAGATTATTAAATTTCACTAAGAAGTAATCCTAACATACACTCTAATACGCTTGAAAATCACAGAACGTAATTTTAAGCTTCACTGATTTTCGAATACCGTTGTAAATACAATTAATTTTTGAGTTAGAGTGAAAATAACATAAAATTCAAATTCAGCAACCTCAAGAACCTATAAGTACATATTTATAACATCTTGTGACGAGTTAAAACACTTTTACTATGAGAAACTTGAACAAACAAGTCTTGAGACTTTGAATATTCTGGAGAGATTACTCATTTTCATCCTTATTAGGCATTTTTTAAAATTCTATAATCTTTACCTCTGTCTTGGTTTTACTATGTGAACCTTGAGCAAACATATATTAAAATTTTGATATGCTGGAACATTTTTGACAAAAAAAGTGTTTATCTTTTTCCCTACCAAGATTTTTTTTGAATTCCACAATCTACAATCTACATCATCCCTTATTAGGTGATATTTAAGCAAATGAGTTTTAAGACTATGCTCATGGTAGTTGGGTGTTTTGTTCTTTGCCTGCTGTTTCTTAGAAACTGTTGACAAAGGTATCTATTTCCCATCATTTGACGACTCCCACCATTGTCAAAATTGATTTGGGTATATCAACCCTTACTTTTCTTAATTTCCGTCAGAAGAGTTTTGCCTGTAACGTGGTATACACGTCAGGTTACCGTACTCTTCATTAGTTTCCTAAAGAAGCTTCTTTCTTTAACAGTGATACAGTCCAATTCAGAAATATGTCGTTTTATTCATAAAGTACGTTCTTACTCTTCTCAGATATCAAGAATACATGACAGTCTCATATAGTGTTTACTAATATTATCGACTGTTGACTAGGGTTTGGTATCTACAGTTTAACTTTGGGTGGTCACTAAGTACAAAATTAAGAAAGTCTGTAAATGTAAGTTCATCTTAAAGAAAATCTCTTTAGACCAAGAGAATTTAGAGAGTTGGAAATAAAAGATGGAAAGTGAAGGAAGTTCACCTTAGCCCTTTTAGTATGTTACCAAAATTACATTGATAAAGGAAAATAAAGGAAAGAATTGTTTACAGTTCCACATTCTTATTTTTCTTGTGGATTTAATAAAGTACAACATACGTTCATCTATTTTAATTAAGATCTTAAAATAGAATTTATTCTAACCTAGAAAGAATAGAGTAAACACTTTATACGGTTTGACTGTGAAAAATCTAAAGGAAACTCGTAACGTTTTCAGCATTATTTAGTTATTTGGTATGCAAACACAAGCACAATACTAGTAATCTACTTGGATGTTTATAGCTCGATGTTACTCCATTATTTCACCACTAAATGCAAATATGACCGCTACTTTAACTACAGCAAATCCCTACAAAAATAATTACCTCAATATAATGTGCTATTACATGCGAAAGATTTTAATTTGATCTCTTGCATTTACAGCGTAATTGCGGATTTGCATTTACTAGTTATTTTCACAAAGAACCGCAATTTTAAAAACTGCATTCCTTGTTTGTATATTTGAGAAAAACAATAAAAAATATATTACAGTGGTATATTTCCAAGCAACGAACGCTGCGCTGCTGCCTAATTAAAGGGTTGCTAACTCAAAGTTAAAAATTCTCTTCTACATATTATACTCCTCTGCAATACAATAAAAGAACAATAACGTAAGTCAGCGTAGAAATCATATTTAAGTCTATATAACCTCAATCAGAAAAAGTCACAACGTTTGTCATTAATACACAAATGGATTAAGAAGTTTTCTCTCCGAACGGTTTTGTTTTTTCAACGAATCGCAAATACTTCAGCGGCTCCCCACTTCAACAGCGGGCAAAGGAAACTCGGTTGACCGGATGAGGAAGTCAACCCTCGAGTGTCCTCAAATATTTTAAACTAGAGTAAAATATTATGGTATTAATTCTTGTATACAATGCAGAAAATATACTGAAGAGGCACTTTTGTTTATTTATTTCGATTTGGGAAGTTTTAATATAATGAGAATTTATGTCTTTATGAAACCTTTTCTATATTCATGATGTATATAGAATACTTGCGTATAACGTGGTTACTTTGCAATAAGAAAAATTTAAGAGAAGAATTACTTTTATAAAACTAATAAAATATAAAAAATATAAAAATTAGATAAATAGCTGGCTGGTTTCGTCATGGTAAGATCTAATAAGAAATAAAGAAGTTAAACAGACGAAAGTACTTCACATACGGAACACAAGAGAGGAAAACGGCAAAGCCTAAAATTAATTTCCGGGAGACTCTTACAATTAGTTGAAGAAGTAATGATTAAATTTACTATGGAGTCTTCTAAAATTACAGGAACCTTCAGTTTTAGTTTCACTTTTATTTCTCTAATACCTTAGAGGAGAGGAAAAAATATTTATGTATACAGGATGCAGAGATGAATGACGCATCATATAGATTCAGATGCAAAAATTCTGACGTTATTTGCTTATCTATAAATAATATCAGAACAAAAACAAAAACAGATTTTTCTGATATAAGAGATCCTCTGATTACGTTATTTTTGTATTATTAAAAGATTCCAAAACGATCCTAACCTATGATACCTCGTATACTTCTGCATTGTGTATGTTTCAGTATTTGTCGACGGTTTGACACTGATGAAATAGATAAAGACAATGTCGGTATTACTCTGCATTCGAGTGCAAGCTTTCCGCACTATCATCAAAAAGTGTAGCTTATTTATTAAAACAATATATTTCTAACTGGACGATGTTATTAAGGTCTTCTAAATCAAAGAAATCACTTCGAGGTATTTTAGCTCCAAGATCATTAAGCAGACACATTGAGGTTTCTTGTGGAACATTTAACTAGCATAAGACGTTAACCTAAACCTTAACCTTCATTGTCTATACTATTGCTTAACTGCATGAGCTAATATAAAGAAATCTTATAGTCATGAGGGAATAATACAAGAAAATCAAATTAAGACATAATCTTCTAAATCACATTGTAGTTTTCCTTGCACGAGAAGGGCACCGTGTAATTTTTACACTTTGGCTGTTTGAAGAAACAATGGGATTGTTAAACTCAGATTAGCCTAAAAGCTTACGTTTGGAATGTAAAAAAAAAAGTAATTTTGAGATATGATTATGATTTAAGAGATTTATTAATTTGGAATAAGGGAATCTAAGGATCTACTCAAATCATACGTAAAGCAAAACGTTACGTTGTCAAGCCATTCATTCAGAATCACACAAATCCGTCAATGATAATGGCAAAACATTACCTTCATTAGGAACTAGTTTGCAACATAGAAAGATGGAAACTTTTTCGAGTTGTGTCCAAAAGCAATATTACTTCAGGAAAAAACTTTGATACGGCAAAACGAGACTTTTAGTAACATTTCTAATTTAGTAGAAGATTAGCCAAGAATTCTCAAAGACTCTTCCAAAAAGACTTATAAAAAGAAATGACGTCCACAGATATCGATCTCAGGAATGTTTGTTTAAATCTGACTAAACCTGATAAAACTTTGAAACTATTAGGTGACAGAAACGAATGTAAAATTACTGTCCCAGATTTACTTATATATAAAATGCTAAGGAAAACGCTACACATTCGAATATCAGTATTTAACAATAAAGATTTGTATCTCTTAAGATAGGACTGAAAACACTATAAAGTACAAAAATATTGAAAATTATGTTTGCTTTTATTATAAGATTTCATTTGTTTTAGTCTTAATGTTGAAATTGGTTTTTAAAGTAATTTGATACGTAATTTTTCAGTTTAGAGTTTTTGTTGTTGTTATCTTTTTATAAAATATAGGGTTTGATTTTGTCTGAGATAATATAATCAAAGTTAATTAATTTCTTACACAACATAATTTTTTTCATTTTTTGTTTTTGTAAAACTCATCAAATACGAGGTGGTTATACAAAAGAACTTTCTGCCTTTTTAAATTTACGCATATTAATTAACGTTAAAACATTATAGCTAAAAATTTTTTTGTTGACCTTAATATAAAAGATCGGTGAACCGATGAACAGCATCCATCGGTTAAACAGCGTCGGAACGTAAGCACATCCCACATTTTCAAGAAAAGCCTCAAGACAGCTATTCAATTCCAACAATCTTTGCATTAATGAGGGGCGCGTACACAGTGCTGCATATTAAAATTCTCACACGCTGTAAGAAGTGTGGAAGAAGACCCGGACGATCGATACAAGACTTAATGAGCCCCGCAAAAGAAGGCTGGCTGATGGGAAATGAGTGCGGCCCAGCTCCTTGAAGAGTGCGGGGAGAGCAGTTAAAAAGAAGGGTGAGGACACACACATGTACTGCGAATCTTAACACTTTTATTCGCCTCATTTTTACCTCGCAATATAGGTATGAAATTCTTGAGATGTCTGGCTTTGGCAACAGAAAATTCCAACGTTATTAACTGTACATAGCTTGTTGAGGACTACTAAACAAATACCTTAATAAACGTATAAAAATGAAAACCAAGTAAGTTTTCTATTGTGATGACATAAGAACTACAATATGACTCTATCATAAGTTAGAAAAAAAAAGAAAACATAATCATTTTGTTTATGGTTTATACAAAATAAAAATCTAACTTTCCTTACCCACCAAGTTGAAAGGTGAATTTTCAGAGAATATTTTGTATAATAATATAAGTTTACCGATTACCTAAGTCTTTCGAATGAAGAATGTTGCTGTCTAGATACTTACCTAGTTGTTCCTACGAAAGCTCTGTTACAGTAGGTCATTTTGTTTTTGTCACGATTGGAGTAGGTAAAGTTCTTTACGTTAAAAAATGAATTATTATAGGCCATTTAAATAACAAAGAAAAAAGAAAGTTTTACTGATAAGAAAAAACGTATTATTTTTCTTTGGATGTCATTTTATAATTTTTAAACTTAATTAATGGCAAATTTTAATCTCTTATAGTTTCCAGCGGTCATGAATTCTAAGGTATTTAATTCTTGCCCAATTTCAATTGTTGCTGGTTTTGGGCGTTCCTAGATGCAACTAATTTATTATTTATACTTTCAAAAAGGACTAATTTAGCATTTTCTTAAAGTTCCCATCTTAGTTATTTTTTGAATCTATTTGCTTATATAAATTTTTTGATTTTTTAATTGCTACATTAGTTGCAAACTTTTTCAACTTGGGCAGGACTCAAACCTGCGTCTGCCAATATCACCTCTGACACCTTGGTCTCTTTATCAATAAGTGATGTAGTCTTAAAAGTTTATATGCGCAGTTATGGTTCTGTTTGTTAGTTACATTGTTGTTGATATTTGTGGTTATTTTTGAAATTGGTCAAAAATAGTTATCATTTTTGTTTTACTTGTTGCGCCAAGGACAACCTCTGCAAAGCACTACTCATCTACCTGATTTTTCGCCAATTTAGGAGAAAGAGATTAGCGGTATTAGTTAAGGTTTGTCGATTTCTAACGTTCAACGATAGGCCTTCCGATGGAAAGACACAATTCAATCACATTTTGATCTCTACAAAAGACCGCTATTACGATCCTCTTGAAAGAGCATAACGGGTTTATAAACCCTTAGAAGACTATAAAGCTAGTTTAACTTACAGACCTTCCAGCTACTGTGAGATTTCAATTGATTTTTTGTATTTCTCACAAAATTCCTAGAGCAATGGGCCTTCTCTGACTTTGTTATGATATATAGTGAAGATTTAATCTAACAGTTTGAGTATTTTTTAAATAACATGTTGAAGGACACTAACGCCATACGGCATCCATTGTGGCGTGCTCGTTACGGCAGAACGTCTTACCCCGTTCAAAGTTATATTGTAAAAAAGAGGCAGAACCTCTATCGACGTCCCATTTCCCATATATGGATCTGACAGAAACTAGGTACCAAGCGGTTTTTCGGATTCAAATGACAGTAGTAGTGAGTTGCCTGAAGAGCCAAAAGGATTACAACACAGCCAATCATCTGAAAAACAAGAGGAGGGTGACGATCTAAACGATATGTTGGAAGAATCCGAATCTTCATGAAAAACTACAACAGCGCCCATCCCAGATCTCGGATTTGACAATACTAGTGTTGGGCTCAAAATAGATATTGAAGCAAATGCCACACCAAAAGGAAATTTTCGAATGTCTATTTACGCCACATATACTGGAATATATAGTAAATTGCTCAAACAATTATAGACGGTCACTAGCAAACACGAACAGGCCAAAAACAAGACATGGTCGATCTGCAAGTTTTCGACCAATTACAACGAAAGAAATGAAAGCTCTTTTGGGCTGTTTGCTTCAAGGCCAAGTTTCAACTACTAATATGCGCCGTTATTTTTCATATAAAGATGTGTTTTATTATCACCCGATAATCCCTTTTGTTATGTCTGCAAGAAATTTTGAATTGATCCTTAGGGTTTTGTGCTGTTCGGAGTTAAACGTCTTGGACGTCTATCGGCGTCATGTCAATATCTAGGAAAAATTTCATTTAAAAAATGACAGGACGTCTATTGGCATCAAATTTCAATCCCCTCAAAAATACTCACAATAAGGTTTTTTGATATTATAGAGAATCGGAGATTATTAAAAAGGTTTTATGACCGAAATTGTTCAAAAAAGCTAGTGTCATTTTTTGCACAATTTGAGTTTTCCTACTGTCCTTTAACGTGATAATATTATGTATCACACTAGACACGATTCGGTCTGTCATCGAAGTGCGCTGTAGGTCGATGACGTCTTTTTGAGAGCTCCACGTTTGGACAGCCAATTGTCACTGACTGAGCTGCTGAATCTAGCTTCTCTCGCCGGTACGCGCAATAAAGTGGGTGGAGTTTGTTGTTCCAAATTGACTGGCATATTAAAACAAAATAATTTTCAAGGGGTTTTTTATTTTTTTCATTTTTATTTGTTTTTTCTTTTGTTGATATTATTTTTCTTTTTAGTATTCTTCTGGTTCTTTTTGTTTCATTTGCAGGATGCTTGAGTTTTATTTATCAAAAATGAAAATATTGATTGTAACGAATGAAGATTAAGGTTGAAAGAGAAAATCGGCGGCACGCCACGGCATTGCGACGATTCTCTTAATTAATGCTGCTGCGGAACTGGATACTATTGCTGGAGCTGAATGCTGCTGCTAAAGCTGATTGTTAAATCTTTGCCTCTGCTTGAGACTCCTTCTTCTTCTTGTTGGCTGAATGCTCTGTGGTCACTGACAAGTTCGCTATATGTAAGGTCAAAAATCTTGTATTCTTCTTTCTTGCTCTTCGGTCATGCTGTTTTCGTGGGGATGCTGAGAACCGAAAACGTATCAGATAGAATTTGATTGAGCGATGGCAGACAGTCACGCAACTCCTCAGCGGATGATGCTAAATGTAATAATTCCAAACACTGGTGGAGTTACAGTAGTTGGCGCATCCAGTAAGTCATGCTCATTATTGGCGGAGCTCTATTTGCGTGATCGTGTTGATTTGGAAGAGTAGGGCAAAACAACAGAAAAAAACGATATATTGGTGAATTCCAAAGAAGTTGAGCCGCTGGTATTGTGTTGTGTTGATCCATAGAAGTATACTACCCTCAACACTAAGGAAAATCGCGGTAAAGCCTTAAAGAAACCAGAAGAGCACCTCTGTAGTGAACCTAGAACAGAAAAAAGGAGCAGCAAATACTCTTTGGGTTGGTTAGTTTGCAGAGGAGGGTAAGACTTTTGGTGGCTTAGAGGTCAGGGTGGTTTAGCGAATTCGCCGATCCGGGTCGCTTTTTATTCATCTCGGATCGGAGTGGGTTGTGGGCAGAGCCGCAGATCATATATTTTATTCCTTGTAGATGTTTAAGTTGTAAATCTTTCTTGTTAGTGTAGGTGTTGGAGCTTTACCGCCTTAGGCCTTAGGTATTTTAATGAAAATAGTGATTGGCATTAGCTTACTATTGCAATTCCTCTTTTTCTATAATATACAGGGTGTTTGGTTCACTGCCGTATATCCGAAAAGGGGTGGTAGAAGACATGATTTGGAACTTATCTAACCTAATATACTATTATACAAAGTGTCACGGTTTTTAAGATATTGTCATTTTTCATAATTTCACCCAATTGGATGTTTTTCCCCATTTAAATGTGAACACGGCATTACTGGAAACTTTTAATTTAAAGGTAATGATAATTTTATAATCTTTCATAGCTATTCTATAAATTTTAGTCATTTCCATCCACTCCTACAAGTGATTAAACAAATTAGACCCGGAGAAAGTTAAAAAAAATTATGATTCTAAAATTTAACATTTACTTTATAAGGCTATGAAAGAGAAAAATCCAATGGGTAATTATGTTCAAACATTTTTAAAAACATCATTGTTCTTTGCCCTTTAAAATGACATATCACACTTTTAAGCACCTGCAGATTCTTAGGACTAACAGGCGACTTGAATACAAAGGAACCGCTTGGCCACACAAAAGCAAACACTTGATAACACGTTATTGGTTGTAGGTTTGGCTTCATAACCATTGGTGGTGTTGATCTTTGCATTTTCAACCGTTATTTTTGTGATTTTTGCGTGTTGCAGGTCCGTATCAGTTTGCGTTGAACTTCACGTTTTATTGCAATCGTTGAATTGGACTATTAAAGTGCATTGAATCTACATTGAATTACACTTGTTTGATTGGACTATTAAATAGTGATGGCCCTAATGACAGATTATAAGATTATCATTACTTTCAAATTAAAAGTTTCCAATAGTACGGTGTTCACATTTAAATGGGGAAAAACATCCAATTGGGTGAAATTATGAAAAATGACAATATCTTAAAAACCGTGACACTTTGTATAATAGTATATTAGGTTAGATAAGTTCCAAATCATGTCTTCTACCACCCCTTTTCGGATATACAGCGGTGAACCAAACACCCTGTATAATGTTTTTTGATCATGTACATAACCAACAATTCAACAAAAGGGGAATTACCAGAATTAATCGATTTTACAAATATGAAGGACTGTCTCACATAATCTCCTATCAATTCCATTTTACTTATAGCTAGACCAATTGCCATCAGTAACTGAAAGCCGTTACTACAAATACTCCTCTGAGTTCTTAGAAGTGACATTTAGATAACAAATAATTCAGTTTCTGCTTTACTTAAGTGCAAACAAATTGGAATATTGATTATTCTGAATCGATTAGGATAATTGATAAATGTCAAAGTATCGACGTGCTTCTTATAAAAAAAATGAGGTCAAATTTAGTTTTCTAGTTCTATTCAGTGCTCTACAATCTTACTTAAAATAAAAACTTAAAAAATATACTTTTACGCTTCTTCCTCTTCATTAATTCTGTCCTTGATCGGAAGAGCCATTTAATCTACTTTGAAAGAATGTACGTATTACTAGTCTTCTGATATTACTATACGCATACCACTGACAATTTAGTAACATTACTCTTAGCTTGATTACCTATGACATATTTCCATCCAGTGGTTTTAATGAAAAAGTGAACTCATCAATATCCAAACCATCATCAAATTTCTTTGCCTTTTTTATTTCATTAGGGCAAATCATAAAGTAAGAATATTTAGTTAACCCAGGTTAACTGCTTGAAAAAATACTTCTTGAAACTTCCATAAGTACTGACGGAGTCCTTGACAGCCGTCCAGTAAGCAAACTGTTGGCCACTCCGTGTGCGGTAATTGTTCAGTAGACCAGTTAACAGTGCGAACAAATATTGCATAGTCAAATGTATAACGCAGCTGACTTATTCCCCAATATTTATAGAATTCCCCTCAGTGTTTATTATAACCACGAAGAGATGAGTTGATAACACAATTTACCAAGTCATTGTGGGTATCGATGTTACTGACAGCGTACTCTGCTTTAAATATTCCAAACATTTAGTCAGAACTAAGCTTAGGATGACCAATTAGAAAGAAATTGAAGGAAATAGATTGCTGTTTTCCGTTTACTCAGCATTAGACATTAAAGTACTGTATTATTTTTATTTTGCCCCACACAGTTGCGTGCAAAAAGGACCACGATCTCAGCTTTTTCAGAGGTTCCTAGTAGTCACGAACCAAAGTTGTTATACAGAGTATGGACCTTTTGCTAGGCCTTACTCCTCATCAGTCAAATAGTTAAACTTCATTCTCGTGTGACTTTAAAATAAACAGAACTTGGTTGCTGAGGTCTTGTTGGATAATTGGATAATGAATTGTTTGAGCAAAATCAAAAAATAGTACCTTAGTTATATCGTCAAAGTTGACACCCAAATTGGGTAATAGGAGCTCAGATTTTTGATTTTCGTGAGATGGTCAAGGATTGGTTTCATGACCGTCACAAAGGTATAAATTTTGCCCGAATTCTTCCAAAAGACTTATTGCTCAATTTAGGTGTATTAACATTAACATCTTTGAAATTGGAAAGCTTTCCTAGTTGTCTCATAAACTGTACAATTTGTTGGATTACTGGCGGTTGCAGTATTATTCTTCTGGTACAGCCATTAGAACTGAAGTGTTCCAAACTGTTTTTTCCACAGTCATAAATTAATGGCAATAGTTAACGATTGATACATGTAAACTACATTATCCTTTAAACTTAATGTCTCTCTTCTTTCTGATATTTCTACCTTCTTAAAAGTTTTTAAATATGCATCCTAACTAAGTTCTATTTATATAACCCTAAACAATTATACTGCTTTTTCTGCCTTGGCTGCCATGTTTCTGACGTGCTCCATCATGGGAGGATCTTTATTCAGATAAAATTCCAGGTATTTGACTGCAACCTGAGTCTTGATTTTCTTCTAGTATCTGAATTTTCATTGATTTCATCGATCTTCTATCGTCCAGTAAAACTACTTCTGTCTGTTGTTTGGTCAGTTGTAGACCCATTTTTGTGAGTATTTGACACACATCACCGTGAGTGTTTAACGTAAAATAGTTTTTTTATTTTTTCCTCTAAAATTCCGATTACTGCGACGCCAAATTGTTGACAGAAGCTGTGAGATTCGTTCTGTCTGGTACTCTTCTTTTGTAGCTAGATGTATAAGACATTCCAGAGCAGTGGATCTAAGATAGATTCTTGGAGTTCCTCTATTATTTTTTCCAGTTTGCACAATTAAAAGTATTTCAGATGTCCAGGGTGATAAATATACAATACCTCTATGGATAAAGTTAACAGTTTTCTTCTCTTCCGGTTTTTATCACTTTTTTGATTGCAATTACTGTTCATCTTCTCCTTCTGAATTCGTATTGGGTTTGCTATACGTTTTTTTTCTGACGAGTCCTTCGTCTAGCCCGTGCTTTGTTATGCTCCCGTACATCTTGCTGGTGCAATTCGGTTTATAGAATTCTTCTATTTCTGCTTGAGCCTGTTTTGCTATTAGAGTTAATCCAGTATTTTTTTGCAATCCTTTGCGAATTAACCCTTTGCTAACAGCTTATTGAACTCACTTTGTATTAGCGCCGGGTGACTTTCTACTACAGCTTTGAGTACTGCTGGTATTTCTGTGATCCGGGAGCTTTGTTCTGTTTCATTTTGCTTGCTGCTCTTTGTAGCGTCTCCATGCTGATTTCTCTCGATATTTTGTTCCATTTCTTGTATTTACCACTGAATTTTCGGTCGTCTAGGAAATAATTTTGTAATCTGTTTTTCTGTTTCTTCGATAGACGGGTCGGGCGCTTTATGCAGTTTCCTTGTTTCAGTTTGGTAACCGTTGTCCCAGATATCTTCATCTGTATTAAGAACTAACTTCTTCCATTTACTTTCCTCCAATGTTTTTATTTTGTTTTTAGATCTTTTTTGTAACTGTTTATGTTCTTTACAGTATCTATTTATTAATTTTTCTGTGGTTTCGTGTGGACTTTAATTGTTGGTAATTCTCTTCGTTTTTTAGTGCATTATCTACGTATGATGGGAATGGAATCATTTCACTTATATACCGATTTCTTCCCTGTTCTTGCCTGTTTTCTGGAAAAGGATTCATTACATCCGTCGGCTATTTTACCAGACTTTCAGCTATTAGACCACAGATGTCGCTAGGAGTATTTTTAAACTGTCCCAAATGTCTTATTTTTTTCGTCTGTCATCTGTCAGCAATATTCAATTCATTGTTTGTGATGTTTCATACAACAACGCATTTTTTTCGCTCTTAAAAATGTCGAATTTCGTGCCTTCAAACTACGATTTGCGGACATCGTTGATTTTCTGTTATCAATTGAAGAAAAACGCTTCTCAAGCTCATCAAATGCTTATAGAAGCTTACGGTGGACATGCTCTAAGCAGAGCACAGTGCTTCAGGTGGTTTGAAAAATTCCAAAGTGGTGATTTTAGCGTGGAGAACGAGGAACGTGGCCGGCCACCGAAAAAGTTTGAGGACACCGAATTGCAAGCATTGTTGAATGAAGATGATGGTCAAACGCAAGAAATGATGGCAGAGCAGTTGGGAGTGACCCAAAAAAACCATTTGCAAACGTTTGAAAGACATGGGCATGATTTTAAAGGTCGGAAGATGGGTGCCGCATGAACTGACTGAAAGGCAGCAAGAGAACCGAAAAACCACTTGTGAAATGCTGCTCTCCCGGTTCAAAAGGAAGTCTTTTTTGCATCGAATCGTTACGGGTGTATTTCTCCAATCCCAAGCGTAAACGATCGTATGGTCCGCCCGGCCACAAGCCAAAATCAACGGCCAAACCAAATCGCTTCGGCCGCAAGGCAATGTTGTGTGTTTTCTGGAATCAGCATGGTATGATTTGGTACGAGCTATTAAAACCAGGTGAAACAGTTGACGGTGCACGCTACCAACGACAATTGGCCGATTTGAACAGCGCTATACACCGAAAACGCCCAGAATATGCCGATCGGCGTCACAAAGTAATTTTTCTTGATGACAATGCACCACCACATCGAACAAGAGCGACCCGGGAATTGGTGGAGACGTACGATTGGGAACCGCTGGTGCATGCGGCTTACTCACCAGACTTGGCGCCTTCCGATTATCATTTGTTTGCATCGATGGGCCACGCACTTTCCGAGCAGCGCTTCAATTCTCACGAAGAAGCCAAAAAAATGGCTCGATGATTGGTTTGCGGCCAAAGACGGCCAATTTTTTTGGCGCGGCATTCACAAATTGCCTGAGAGATGGGTAAAATGTGTCGCTAGCGATTGCTATTATTTTGAACATTAAATTTGTAACCATTTTTTGTTAATAAACGTTTAAAATTGAAAAAAAAGTCTCATTTCATAGGTATACACCTATGTATTACTCAGTCTTTTTTGGCCTTTTTCAGTTCTTAGTGTCTCTGCCGATTATACTTTAATAAATTGTATAATAAAATTCTTTCTCGATTTATCTTGTACAATGTTTATTTTAATACTCGTGTGGTTATTTGAAAAGAATCGTTTATTGCATTTTAGTCGTTAATTTCTTAGAACTGTGTCGACTAGAAACATTATCACAGGTCAAGCTTGCTTTAGCATGGACTGATGTACATTTGATTTCCATCCCGCATAGGAAATGTGCTGCATCTCTATACATGATTTCGGTGTGACGTTGGCATTTCATTTTGATATTTCTTGGTTTGTTGCGAGTTTCAACACAAATGGAACATCCCAACGTGTCAGACAGGGGTGTTTGTTTTATTCTCCTTGTCAACCGACGAAAAGAGCGAGTCAAGTCCCGTTTTCGAAGATTTTTTATTTTGGGGTCGTCGACAATATGATGTTACCTCAAGTTCTTTTCGTTTTGTTACGGCTATCTAGTCAGATGTGTTAACAGAATCTGCGGGTATTTAGAGAATCAAAAAATCTTTAAGTGTTTGGTTCGTGGGTTAGTTTTAATCAGAACACCGTGCAACTCACGATTGGGATTGTAATACGGCAACGCCATTTTGTTCTGGTTTTGAAGTGATTTTTTAGAATTATAATATTTTTCGCAACTAAAGAAAATTAATGTTTAGTAAATATTTCGTCCCAGAAATTTTGACTGGCAATAAACACTTGTTCATAATCTTGTGCAGGGGCTACTGATCACTCCGGCCGCCGTCCACGTCAAGAAATTGACGAAAATTGGAGTCCAAGTCTGGTGAGATCTTTCACGAAAATTCTGTATCAACTGCGTATTATCATAAGGTATTTTTTTTAGCCTAATTATCTTTGTTTGTTATTTCCTTTTGTAGAAAAGAAAGAAATTAATTAGTTAAGTATTAGTTAGTATTAGTCGAGACTTTTCCAGCAAAAGAGGTACTCATATTTAACTTTATTAAAGTAAATTCATTATTATTGCTAAACAGAAGTCTTTGGCACCTTTTGTTTTCTCTTTAAGATACATAATGCAAAAATTAGTCTTGCATTTTACTAGTATAAAATCAACCAGTGAGACTTTGTGATTTTGTCATTGAAAAGTTTTAGTTTTCTTTATGTTGCTATTGTGACAAACTTTAATAAATTTAGTAATCGTATGTTCATGAACGTTCTTTACATACATTTTTTTATTTTGTCTTTGTTAAGATTACTGTGTCTATTTACATGCAACTTTTTTTTATTTATTAATAAATCGTTGAGTATCAACCTATCTCAGCATTTTAAATGTATACTGTTTTTTTTTAATATTTCAAGCTGAGCATTAACTATGTATGTGTATTTTTGAAGCTAATGTACAAATACTGTAAACCAGACCCTTGGACGAGTATCAATGTGCTGAATAAGCAGTTATTTTGCTTAGAAGAATTTTAGATTAGACACTGCAGTCGGGAGTAACCAGTGAATTATTTTGTGCAAGTTGTTTAATGCAAACTTAATAAGATCTTAAAATATTTTAAGCTTTTCTTGTAAGTTAAAAAGTGTTCATTGCTACCAGGGTATTTTACTAATACATTTATGCAGAGTGTTTTCTGGTGCGAAGCCACACCAGCGAATGTGATTACCTTGACTTGGCTTCTGGCGCCCACATCGATTAAGACATTTTTGAGTACTAACTGACGTTCTTTTATTAAGTTTCTAATTCAATTTATGGACATTCGAGCTGCTGCAAGCACAACTCCTTTTTAGGTCTGCACGGGAATAAGCCACTTTTCTTGGTTTTGCCCATGACATCTTCCTTTGTTTATCTTTATTTATCTTCTTCTGTCTTATTTAAACTGCTGACCTTGAAATAGATACTATTATGTTTGCTTAGATTTCCTTCCGCTATTTCTACTTTCCATTTCTAATTTATTTTGTTACTTCCGTTGTAATAATTGTTATATGCTTGTTGTCACCTTTGAAGTGTAGAAATTCTGCCCGTATTTATTATTGCCAGATTAAAATTTTTAATATTTTACCTCATCATCAACCACTAACCTTCAAATCTTCCAAAGAAAGAACTAAGAGAAAGCAGCTGATTGCTTGCTGACCGCATGCGCACATGGAAGATGCTTTTAATAACAAATTTGTTTTTCTTCAAACGCAGTGCTCTACGATATAAAAACTTTACTTCTTCTCCTAGGAGTAAAAATTCTTTTTTTACACCTGAAAAGAAAAATAGTTATAATTGTCATTTGGAGTAAAAACAACCCACCTCGCATGAACGCTTATAAATGAAACATATTGGTGCTAGTATAGAACTTTTATCCTAATAACTCATTCATACTATTTTTCATAATTCAGTTCTTTAAATATTAACATAGTGGTTGTATTTCATGCTATGCGTATTTAGATGTTTTTATTTTTATTAACGTTTATGAATTTTAGAGTAGCAAATAAAAATTGTTTAAAAGTTTTGTTGGCAATATTATCAAGTAAATATTGTAAATGTACGTCAGCAACAACAGCTAGCTCAGTTTTTTAAGGCAAAGAGATATCAAGCTCAAATACCAGTGAACCCATCTGAGTCAAGCAAAGTATGGCAGGCAATCCTGATTTTATCTGAATATCCAAGATAGGTCTACGAAATATAAGAGTATTTGCACAAAGATAGATAAAGAAGAACAGAATGAAGTGGAATAAATTTATGCATTAATTTCATCTGAACAGCAGTGATACGAGGTCTGTTCAAAAAGTATCGCGAATTTTGTGTTTTTTCAAAAATTATTTATTTATTCATGAATATCTATTTTGTCCCCTTCAAAGTAATCCCCATCAGATATTATAAACTTGTGCCAACGTTTTTTCCAATCCTCGAAGCACTTCAAAAAATCATTTTTTGTGATCTTGTTCAGCTCCTCCTTCGATGCCGTCTTTATCTCCTCAATCGTAGCGTAGCGTCGTCCTTTCATGGGCCTCTTCAGTTTCGGGAACAAGACAAAGTCACAGGGGGCCAGGTCTGGGGAATACGGTGGCTGCGGCATCATTAGTGTGTTGTTTTTGGCCAAAAATTCGCGCACAAGCAACGATGTGTGAGCAGGGGCGTTATCATGGTGCGAAAGCCAATTTTTGTTCTTCCACAAATCCGGGCGTTTCTGGCGGATTGCTTCGCGCAAATTGCGCATAACTTGCAGGTAATATTCCTTATTGACCGTTCTACCCTGTGGCAAGAACTCATGATGCACCACGCCCCTGCAATCGAAGAAAACTGTAAGCAAATCCAAAGCACGCTCTTCGTCGTTCACATCTTCTCGGCCCTCTGAGAACATTTTGTACCACCGATAAACGTTGCTTCGGTCCAAGGTAGCTTCACCATATGCCACAGTCAATATTCGGAATGCGTCCGCGCACTTACTTTTGTTTTTCACACAAAATTTGATACAGATTCTTTGATCCATTTTTTGGAATAGGCAAAAATCGAAGACGAGCCAAAACACGTCCAAGCAAAACAGCTGTCAAAAATTAACTGAACATTCAAAATGGCCGAACTTGTCGGCATAAGTGAGGGACATGAGTACCAACATAACGCCACAAAAAAATCGAAAATCTAATATACGTAACCCGCGGAAATTCAAAATTCGCGATACTTTTTGAACAGACCTCAAAAGTCGACGCACGACCTACTGAAAGCCGTAGTGGTCTACATGCACCGGCCGACGTAACGCGGCGTCGACAAACAGGCCGTTGCTGGCCATCAGTAGACCGGCAATAACTGTTTGCTATGTCTTTCACCTATTGATGTGGTATAACCAATTCCACAGTTTCCTTGAAACCCTGAGGATTACACATTTTCTAATTCTATTCTGAATTTGCTTTTATATTGTATAAATTTCCATCAACTACTTTATCGATGGATGATTGTAACTCAGAATTTGTTGATTACTCACTTTTATTAATTTAATAGAAACGTTAACTTTACTTTATTGTTTTGCTTGGAGCGAGATTTTTTGTGCTGTTTGGTTACACAAGATTATATTGACGAATTAATTTATTATTACATTACATTAAAATCAATACCATTACTTAAATTATGTTGTCATAGATACTATTTTATTAATTAGTGACTGGATAAATGGATAAGATATTAGTTTATTGCTAATTTAAACAAGAAATAGCAAAAATTATATGACCTTTGAAAATCGAATTATTTATAATTTATGTTAAATAAACATACGTCAGTTTTTACATAAAAAAAGAGGTTATTGTTGTAATGTAGAAGTTTCTGCAAGCGATACAGTAATTTATAAAAAAGAAAAAACCATTTTAGTTTAATAAACGAAAAACAAGGACCTTTTTATACAATAAATATTTAATAACGTTTATTTAAATTTAAATACTATAAGAAACGTTAATCTCAGAAAGCAAGACGACATTTTTAGAAAATAATTAAATTAAAGAAGTTAATTGTTTATCCGATTTGTTTCATAAAGGAATTTAATATTATGTTGTTACAAAGAAAAACATATTAAAAGGAAATTTTTAAATTTGCTTTTCAATACTCTTGTTGGATTCAAAATGTAGACTTGAGAACAACGATGTAATTTTTCAAGGTTATTTAGATATAGCAAAACCAAAAATAAGAGTGAAATATAAGTCGAGACAACGTTATTTTTTTATTTGGTAGAAGAATTTAATACTGTGTTCTAACAAAGTAGACCTTATTAAAGAAAATTGTGAAAGTTACGTGAAGAATGTTTTCTATAACGTAGAACACGGTGGAAAACTCAAAATTACGTTCAACCATATACCGGGTGGTATAGAAGGTATGTAAAACCCCACCATCTATTTATTCGCAATTCAAACTTGTTTTACCGCTGCAACTTTGTGACGTCACAGAAAGGATAAAACCAGATAAACCAATGGCGATAGCGACAACCAATTAGGTTGGATTGGGTTAGGTTTTGTCCAATTGTTTTGAACATGTTTTTGAAATTCTGTAACTGTATATTGGAGGCAGTCGATCTTCCTCAGAACTAGAAAGACGTTTGGTTAGACTTTCAGTTTAGCCCAGAAATGACTTGAAATCTGTGCGTTTTTAAAGTCATCTTAATAGGTTGGAACTTGCATATTTAGCAATGTATTGCACATGTTTTTACTTTCAAAATGGTGGATATAAATTGCTTTTTGGTTTTTACTAAGTCTCCCTTATAGACAATTACAGACGATGAACAAGGTAAGAAAGCCGCGAAAACAAAGGAAGATTCTTAGGCAATCATCAATAATAGTCAATCAACAGAACCAAAAAGATTTTCTAACACGAAAAAAGAAACCGAAAAGCTAATCAAGCTTTTCCAGTCCTAAGAAAACTGCTACATACTATACCAAAATTTAAAAGAGATATCCAAAACTATAAACAAGTGGCAGATGTCACCCGGTATATCTTATACTGCGAAGTAATATGTGTGATTCTTCGTGGGTTCTGCTATAATAACAAATAAATTCTGTACAACATGTTTTCTTCCAAATATTATTATGTTTGTGATGTTAT
Organism: Ignelater luminosus; assembly: GCA_011009095.1. NCBI lineage: Eukaryota > Metazoa > Arthropoda > Insecta > Coleoptera > Elateridae > Ignelater > Ignelater luminosus. Next base: position 104,252 of record VTPC01090633.1, on the reverse strand, counting down.
ATTAAAAAAGAAAACAAGAAGGAAAGGTAAATGCAATAGAAACAAATAATTTGGCCTTTCGAAAGAAAAATATTACAGCAATATATTCGAAAATGTTTCCGTTTACTAGAAAACAAACAATTCAGTTTAACACACGCTTGTTGTACAAAGATAATTCAAATTTATATTGTAATTATTTTTTTACTCGTCTCTTTATGTCGTGGTTTTTTAAGAAAAACCATTTCAAAGGCATCTACAGCTCTTTTTGTAGCACGTTTTACACGGTGCCTAAACGAATGTATTGTTAAGAATCATCTCCATCAATTTCCATACGATAATTAATACAATTTCTCTGTAGTAGCTCTTCCAAACTTTTAGACAATTGATTATAGATTTCCCCACAAAAAAAATCAAAGTAATCAGATCAAATGAGCTAGTTGGCTACTCAACAGGACAATTTCTACTAATCCAACGCCTTGCAAAACGTTTGTTCAAGAAATAATCGACAGATCTTGAAAAATTTTACGTAGTTAAGTAGAGGATTAAGCGATCTTTAAACAATGTGTCGCTTGACTCCCCGTGCAATTTTAAACTGTAAAAGCAAATTAAATTCCAAATCCCTTCCCCCTTTCCGGTGCCCCTGCAACCTTGGATGGGTTTTTCAGAGTTACATCCAATTACAGACCATTTATTCCCTGTTGGACACCTCTTCTACTTTCGTAACGCGTCGGACATCCATGCTCTAGAGCTGGACTACTGTCTGCGGTTTTTCTCCATCATCACACTACCATCCGCCACCGAATTGCACCACAGTCATTACTCCGGCCAATTGAACTTACAATTTTACTTATTTCACAAGATAACGGCTGCAGAGTAGTATTTTCTACATATCGTAGCTGTCAAACCACCAATGCCTTCACCGAAAATTTCTTCAACGTGCAACCCTTACATCAACAGTAAGAATGCTAGCGTCTAGCACCTTAATTGGCATCCACAGCCATTCAATCAACTACCGTACTGATTGCCTAGACATACCGCACAATTTCAACATTCTGCATCTACGAGCTGAAGAGGGGCAACACTCCTAAAGTGGCCTTTGGTTCTTCTTAAACCATGAAACAACAATTGCATTAATTAGAAAAATTGTTTTTAAGCATGTGTTATTCAAGAATAGATGGCCGTACGGTAGAGATGGTTATACTGCGTAATTTGTATGTGTAATGGCATTAACGAGTAAGTTGCTTGTTGCGATTAGAGTGTGTGCAATTGCAAACAAGTGAGTAAACTGATTTTTTTCGATTTTACTTTAATTATTTTGGAAAAATCAGTTATTACAATGTTGTAGATTATTAAATGCTGTCAGCAGTGTTACTAAGAGATATGACCATAAATCTTGGAGTGTCAAATTAAAACCGGAAAGGATGAAAAGATAGACATGGGTTCTAGCTGGGTTTTGGGGAGGAAAATGAAGATACTTACTTTGAGTATGCAAAAGAAAGGTTTTCCATTAACTTTATCAGTTCACTCAGCGTTTAAACATTAAACATACTTTCAGCAATTAGAGTGAAAGGTTTGCCTTGTTTTTAAGCTGACCGCCTGCAAGTGTTTGTAAGTCGGAAGGCGTGCTAGATCCATGGTAATGAGTTGAAAAAAGATAAAGCAGTATTTGAATTTGCTTGAAACAACTTTGGAAGCAAACTATTTGTTTGACAAATTAGCAAACTTTTCAATATCGATAAAAAAGGGTCTTCAACTCAACGGTAAACCAGAAAAAGTACTTGCAAAACAACAATCAAAAGCAATTTTGACGATAACTTCCACAGAAACAGAAGAAACAATTACTTTGGTAGTTTGCTGTAAGTCCTGCTATACAAATGAAAGGTAGAACTATAAAGAAGTAAGAGGATGGTCTGCATCGGGATCAGTGTTATTTATGTCAGAAAAGTCTGTCTACATTAACGCAAGTATCTCTCTTTGATGGATGCATAAAACTTTTGTCGCCATAAAGTTCTTATTAATAGGTATTCTCGTGTCAATTCTGTCAAAATATTAAAGTTTGCAGAATCACACATCATCATCTTATTAAAGCGAGGTAATTTCTGGTAATCTGATATGACATGACAAGGTGAGATCCTTGTGCTTTTAAAGTCTGATGTAGCGTTTTGTATTGCACTAGCTCACCAAACTGATACTTGCTTTTAGTTTCTAAGCCACAATCGACACGACTTATAAAAATACGCCTTCAGTGGCTTCAAGAGCTTTTATCTAGTAGCTGGAAATAGTGGGTAGTATGACAGACAAGCACATAGTTAGAAAGCGATCAAAAGCAGTATCAGCTATTTTAACTTTATTTGAGCTTACGAAAGGAAGAAGATAAAAGGCACAAGGAAATAAAGATAAGAATTAAAACAGAAAAATAAAAAATGGGCAGAAAAGCAAGTTAAGAATAAGGGAAAAAAAAGTAAATGAAATCTTCAAGCAGCGAAAAAGAAGATATGGAAGGAATCTAAAAATTGCCAAAAGTGGAAGTGAAGATTTTAATAAATTGCGCGTAGAATGCGAAAAGGCTACAAACTAAAAAAATTATTGCTTGATAGGTTTCATGAGACTTGTTCATTTAATGGCAACTTCTACCAGAAGTGTGGGAAAGGGAATTTAATAATTTTACTCTGGTCATCTTACCCAGATATCTATAGTCATCACTCATCACACTCTGAAGACGAGGGACAAAGGGACGTACCCATATTTTTTGAACTGCCTGTTAAGTTCATGTATAGTTTTTTTTCTTTCTCGGTCTAGTTCAAACAGTTGTGTAAAAGTGTACTTAGACTATTACTTAAGCAATAAACACTTTTAAAAATATTTTTCTGTAGTTTTTTTATTCATTATAAAAATTGTAGCCGACTGTACTTAGTTCAGGATTAAGTGTAGTTGGTGCAGACGGCTCTTAATCCTTATTTTCTTTGATATTTAAGAAGAAAGTTATAATCACTTTGAACTTGAGAATTTTTAGTTATCCCGTTATCTCATTTTAGTCGTGAAAACACAAAATTTGTTTGTATTACATTTTAAAACCATTCATTCATTATTCATCTGTGAAATAGTTAACATTATTAAAATAATGCCTCTCAAAATAATGTTTACGTGAATCCGGCTTTATCTGGAACTTTTTTAGATGGTGATAGTGTTTTCTGTAAACCTGTACCGCAAAATTTTATTTATTAACAAATTTATTGCGCATATTTTAAATATGCCTGTTACATATTTTAGATATCTTGCATTATATTTTGTAAAAAGTGCATATTTCACAAAAATATTTTGAATATAAGTAAATCCGGATTTTACTATTCTTAATAATGAATTACTAATAATATTTTCTTCTCAATAGGTGTATTCTCACAAACAATAATTTTAGAATTTTCTGTATCAATTATAAAGTTTAATTTTAAAAAAGGACCATCACATCTAACTTGACTATCAAATAAATAATAATAATAATAATAATAAAACTATTGGTAAACTTTCAGTCTATTTACGTAGATTGATATTTTCACAAAATATTTTTATAATTACGATCTTTTCTACATGATAATTAATAATCGGTTTCAGCACAAATTTAATTAAAATTGCGCTAATCATCATAAACATCTTCATCAATCAACGACATGTATAAGAATACTCGCGCCTTTTCACATCTTCATATCATTAAAATTTTAAAAGCGTATCAGGTATACATACTTGGAAACTTCTTTATAAAACCTTACAACTTACAACTTTTAAAACTCATATAATGCACTACAAAATTTGAGCTTAGTAGAGGAAAACTTTTACTGTATGTAAAGCGAGTCTGGAAACTGGTCACGCGCGCTCTTAGCACTTGCTAAAGAAATCTAATAAATAATGTACCTGAAACCTGAATAATATTTACAAAATGCTAGAAGTACACTGGAAATTATAGTATTTATATTATCTTGAACATAACTGAAAAAAATATTAATGTATAAATGTATACATCTTTAAAAGTTTTAAGCTCGACAGTATTTTAGAGCAGTTATAACAACTACTTCATACAACTTTGAGCGTAATATTAAAAAATAGTTGTCTTATCTTTCTTGGACATAATACTTTGTGGTAAAAAAGGTATATAAAACAATACCTACTATTTTAAAAAGATCAATTTTTTATGATTAGAGATACAGGGTTTTATTTATTGTTGGTAAAAACCAATAACGTCCTAGTAAATAAATGAAGAAGAAATTATAGAAATTAATAATTCAAGAATTGAAAAGCAATTTAGTTTCACAAGGTATGTTTATAACACAAAGTAAAGATCAATGACAATCTTTAGAATAGTTATGGTATGGTATAAGGACATTTTTGAAAGCATTGAATAAAAGATATCGGGAGTTTTATTTGGACACATTTAATTGTTGTTGACATTTACCGTAGCAGTTACATATTTATCATAGATCATCAGACATTTTTTTTTCAAATGTCACATCTCCAAATACATATTTTCATAGAGCTATAAAAAAATCGTTCTCCCCTATTCACATTATTGTGAATTACGATTATTTTCGTGCATTAAATTCTTCTTACGGGTAAAAGGGAAGTACTTGTTGATTTTACAACATTCACCTTTTATCAGTTCCGCGATGTCCTTAACGTATTCTTTACCTCTTCCTCGGTAACCGTTATTATGAAAACGTCGCGTTTTCATGGAAAATACCTAACTGGTGTCTAAACTAGTAATGTTGCAGGGCAAAAATTATTTAACGTTGTGAGCTGTTTTGTGCTTATTGTTTAGTAGGAAACTTTTTTTTTATTTTATTGTTTTGTCTTTAAATATTAATAATGATAAATAACTAAGACTTTGCGAAAATTAAAACTGTCAAGAACATACTTATATTTTTTGTAACTTTTGTTAATTCTAGAAAATACCCTTTTCTAGCAATAACAGTTAATGTGCAAGATATTTCTAAATCTGATCTTTCACGTGGAAACTTGAAAACCACTAGAGTTATGCCAGTTAAATAAATACATTGTGTGGAAATTGCGCAGCACTAACAATAAATACAGAAAGACTGTACAAAAGCAATTGACAAATGAGTAAGAAGCTAATGAACAGTTAATAAATAACAATTTCATAATGATTACAACTAATTTACAGACTGAATTTAATTAAGCAAAGGCATTTGCTTAGTAAATAATCTTAGAACAACAGCAAAAACAATACAAGACGCAGTATGAACCATGTGAAATACCCAAATACACAAATACCAATATTAATATCAAAACAATTACGATCGATATGAGACACATATTAAATATGAAAGATAATAATCTGATTATCTATTCAAGAGAAAGACCTCCAATGCCATGTTGATATTACTTGCTAATGGTAAATAAGAGAGACCACAACAGATTTCTACACTGCACTCTTCTGTCTCCATAATTACTCAAATGAATATCTGCATTTGTACTTTTTTAAAGGAGAATAAATGTTGAACTTCATTTATAATGTTCTATTTGTCAAGAAACATGTAATCGATGTTGGAATCATTTATGCAAGTTGAGATTTTGATTTGAACTGACACGTGAGTTTTGCAGTTAGCAAGCAGGAAGAAAATCTTTCAATGAACAGTCTACTTACATTAAAGGATTCTTCTACATCTCTTGGTTCCAAATTGATGCTTAGGTCATATGTACACTCTGTAAATACTTGGCATAAGATTATGCTTACAATTCCATATCATAAATTCTTTGAAAAATTATTTTTAAAAGCACAATAAATGTATTCTCACATCTACCTACCTGCAATACTTATCACTTCTTTTATTTTTAGATTTATTATATTATTATTTCTACATGGCTTTTAAGGCTAGATTTCGCCAGGGGTTGATGATTCAAAATAAATATTTATTTTGCCGACAAATTGTAAGGTTTGCATGTTCAAAAAAGACGAAGATCAAGAATAAAAGCTATTTAATTTTTATAAGTAAGGTTTTCTATAAAAGAATCTTCAGAAGCTTAAGACCTTATGAATGTAAAACTTACAAAGAAATTTTGGATGACGTTATTTGCGACAAGTACACAAGTACTAGGAAGTTGTGAGATAAGAATAAATAGGGTACTAGGTCATAACTTTTCTGTTTTATTATAACATTAAGGACTATAAATCTAGGCCATTTTTTGATTTCCGAGACTCGAGACTAATTTTGTGCCGATTTCCAAGAATTCCGTAGATTTGAGACAATTTTATAATTGGTTAGTTCCGTCATCGTTACTTCTTTTCAGATACATGCAAAGATTTTTCGGAGTCCTAATGCAAAGATAACAAGCTTAAAAATTATTAAACAAATGTAACGCCGAGGCTCTGTTTCTTCTAGAATGTTTCCACACTGCATCAGTTGATTTGAATGTAAAAATAGGTTTTTCGAGGTATGAATTTCTAGTTTGCTATTCAACTAATTTTCATAAATTGGCTAACGAGATCGCAGTTCAAAAACATCATTAGTTTTTGTTTCAGTCACTATCATATCAACTTATATGATTACATCCATTAATGAAATAAAGGTGTCATCGTTAAGTCTAAATCGCACCTACGCAATCCATTGTAACAAAAAAACCATCGCTTTTCTAACCAGAAGCTCATGAATCGGGTAACATCAACATCAATACGGATTCTACAGCATGCCGTTGCTCGCATTATTTATCTGAGCTACTTACTGACGTACTTACACTGCAGAGGCGAATGCTGGTTATAAATATAAAGACACATTTGAAAATATTAACTTTTAAATTTCCAGACATACATTTTATTGAAAAGAACAATCATGATTAATGTTATATATTGTCTAGTTAATTTGGGTTACGCTTGGTGCGCATCTGTGAGAATTACTCATGGTCTTCGCAATACCGTTCTCTGTTAATAATTCTTACTTTCTACATCTCTCCAGTTTTGGCAACAAGCACAGTTTCGATATCCTTTATTATCCTAAAATATCCAGGAAACTAGTTGTTGCGGATTGAAATTTTGTGTTATCATTATAAGCGAGATATTTGCCTTTAAAATTGATCATTGAAAACGAATTTCTAATCTCCAACTGTCAAATATTTTGATGTTCTCAGAAATGGATACGTATAGTGTCTTATATTGGCAAAAATCATCAACCAACAGATGACATTAAATTTTGTCCAAATCGTGGAAAAGGGGATGAACCACAAATTTAGTTCGGAAGATCGAAAATAAAAAGATTGAATTGAAAAATGAACGAGCAAGAAAAAGATCTAAACGGATTTGATCGAGATTGAATTAATCAAACAAAAAAAATCGTAAGTCAAATTGTTGGACTTAAATAGCACACAAGCAGAGCAACCTAACCCTGCTCTGAATCTTTCTATTGAAGATATTCTTGACTGCGACCCTTCGTTGGCGTACCCACACGGCTAAGAGTCCTAAGTAGCATGTCATAAGCAGTTCGTGGAAAGCACACGCGATTCCCTTGCAGCTGTGGTAAAGATCCGTCAAGTCATCTTGGCATGTGAATAGGAATTAGCTTAGAAAATAGAAATAAAATACCAGCTTGAATTCCATAAACATCGACTTTTTACTTCTGCATTTATCTGCGACCAAATTTCGATCTTATTCTCATTCGATTATTTTAATTTTGATCAAATTAAATCAATCTTTTTAATGTAGAAGGAAAGTATGAGTAAGCAGCAGTTACAACCACCGTTGCTGGAGATAAATCTTCAGATCTGAAGATTTTTCAACGTTCATGGCTATTCTTTAGTTTGCCTGTAGCCTGGTAGGCGCGTAGCGCATTGCTATAATCACAAAAATTATTTTTCTAATAAGTATACTATCAATATTTTTGTTATTTAAAATTTCTTTCTTACATCAAGTAGGGCAAGTTTATGCAAATCTTTTATTGCATCGATTAAGAAGTCAGAATATACGTATTCTTTTTCTAACCATTAGTCTCTAACTTAACCTAACTTCTACCTTAATCTAGTCTCTATTCTAATCTAGCCTAACCTAATCTGGCCCCTAACCAAATCTAACCTCTAACCTAACATAACTCCTAACCTAACTTAACCTAATCTCTGAACTAACCTAACCTCTAATCTAATCTAACCTGAACCTGCTACTTTGTACAAATGAAGGTTGACATTAACAAGTTCAACAAAAGAAATATTTATTCTCTACATCATCCTTGTTAACGGAAAGAAAGCAATACATTCTCCTCTTACTGGAGGAAAAGCACGCCAAGATAAAAAGATACTTTTTTCTCGAGTTTATATAGGGTGTAACTAAAGTGTTTTAACAAACTTGGAAGGGCAAAATTACTTTGTCTCTCTTTACGCCGGAAAACAAAATAAGTTTGCCTTTCACAAGTGTCAATGAAACAAGCTATTTTTGTAACAAATACAATTTTTTTCCAAACCGATAGAAGAGGTTTTTCTCTTGGTAATTCATATTACTAATCCAAACTCAAGTTGCAGTATTTTACACAAGTTTTAGTCAATCGATTTTTTGAGCGTTACGTAGTCTCCCAGTAATGAGAAAGGTTTACGTACTATGCAATATTTAGTTTTTGGTGTATCGAATTACAGAGAGTCTCTGAGGTGAATAGAACTATATCTACATACGACAGATTTCTGAGTCAGAATTAAGCCTTTGAATTGTGTTTTCTTGGAATTAAACAGAAAGTACATAAGAAAAAATTGCGCCATGTATAGAAACGCCAAAAGATTGTATTTGGAGAAACTCTATTAAAGTAACATCTGCATACATACCCTGTAACTTCCAAATACATTATTGTAGAGACGACTCTTAGAGTAATACATTATGGTATTTAATTAAAGGAACCTAGACATCAGCTAAATCATTTAATCGTTTTGAAGGAAGAAATAAGCAAAATTTTGATTTAGAAACATTAGAAATATCAATTGCACTGCATAACATGTACACCAGAATTAGCCAAATGTCCATACTGGATAATTGTTTGTCTAGTCCATATACCTAAATGTATAGGCTAGGAGAAAACTTGATGTCTTTTTTAAATTGCTGTTCTTATTATTTAAAGAAAGTTTTTGATTTTGGCGTGAGATTAGTTTTGCTGTAACAGGGTACATATTTCTCAAGGTTCCGACGTTAGCAACCTTATGATTTTATTATGTAATCGAAACCTATACCAATAACTTCAAAGGATAGCTCCAAAGATATCAATAAATTAGACATTACATATTTCACAAGACTTATCTACGGCCTTAAAGGTTTATTATATTTTGAATTACAGTTAGTAACGGCAAAATAACGTATGGTCAAGACATAAAATTAATTAATGTATATTTTTCAAACACGCAACAGTTTATGAGATTTTCAGAATAACAAAACAGTAAGAAAGTTTGTATCTAATGTTTGTTGGTTCCGAATTATGTAATACTAGTAGAATTTCAAAATTTTAACCAGAAAACCTACTATGTAGAAGTACTTTCGTTTTTGTTTTCTCGTCGTTTTCTTCTGGAAGTAAATTATATCCACCATCAATAACAATAAATCTGTCCCTTGAAAGAGCCTTTCTGAAATCGTAAACAAATCTAAACATGTATTCTTCTTCGTTGTTAATTCAATTCTTTCTGCACGGAGTTTCATTTAAAACAAATTACTTTTTTAATTATTAAAGTTAAAGTATCCGTCGAACGGGTAATTCGATTCGGAACATGTAAGAGGGCGCGAATATGCAAACACAGTACAGATCTAGCAGACCGAGCTTTAAAAAAGCGGAGTTTTAAGACGCACCCTCCTGGGGTGGCCAATGATATTTTAAAATAAAATAAAATTCACTGGGGTGAATAAACACTAAAGGGTTAAAGTGCAGTAAAGGAATTTGCCGAAAGAGAAAGCTTTTACGGTTTTAACCCTTTTTATGTGTTCATTGAATTTGGGGATTTTTAGCTGAGGGAAGCAATTAGGATTTTATGTTAATTGTTTGTAACTGGCTTCAATAAATTTTATAACCCCTACGCAACGGGAAAACGCGTAAAAATACAAATAAGTTAATGAAGCTTATCCCAGTTTTTACTTCTCCACATAAACATTACTTGCTTTTTTATGTTTTATGGAAAAAAACTAATTTATTTGATGCTTAATAAGTATGCGGTTTTCTATTTAATTATTCCATTTTTCTTCAACTTTAAACATATAACCAGTTTGAAGCACTTTTAGAGCATTATTAATTAGTATTTTAACTGTTTTCTCTACAATATTCTGTTCTATTTAAAATAAATTTAAAAATCTAAAAATAAAAATTTTAGGCTTATTAATCCTTTTCTAATCAAATACTAAAATTGAGATTTTCAATAGTAATTCGTTTTCCCAGCGAGCAAAAAATATCAAGATATAGGCAACACACATTACACTTAATGATGCACAAGCTCTAATATATTAGTCCTAATCTTCATTAATTATATATAATAGGTAATTAGAATGATTGTCTCACATTGATAAATCGACGTTAAATCTTTAGATTTTCCGTTATTTTTCTTCTTTAAAAGGTTTTCGTAAGTTATTATCCAACCGCATAGTTCGATATTACAAAACGAATGCGAAAACTTTTATGCACATTGTCTCACTCTCATTAAGTTGACGAACCGAACTAGACGAAGAGTGAAGAACGCTTGCACTGCTTTCAAATATATGCAGATAAAAATTAATTTCCATCTTGGGTCGACCAGTAATTTTATTGGAAAATGCCTCGCTTCGCTGTCTGCTGCAAATATAAAATACTGCACCACTCCAGCACTCACTCACCGCGACGATGTTGGTTTTAATTTACAATTTGCGAGAAACTAATTAACAATTTGGTGTTAATTTTACATGATATATTAACTTTTTACGCGAACTTTTTATTTTTGATCACATTCCTTCACCACAACAAATAAAAAAAACCTTTAGCTGTAAAACATTTATAGCACAATTTGCTCTACTTTCCATAGCTTAATCATTAATTTTACAAAAAAAAAATGTAGTCTTAAAATCTCAATTTGATAGTAACCAAACTTAATTATTAAGTAACTGCATTAAAATTGTTGGATATCTACTGACATTATGAACAACGATCAGAGAAAAACAGTTAGAGTTCTATTGGGAGTTTAAAAATCCAATACTGAGGGAGATTTGTCACATCTGCAATTCCATTGTCAGCTCTGGCAACGCTGGATTGTTGTTAGCATTCTTTTCCGTCATTTGCAAAATTTAGCGTCATCTGTTGATTGGTAATCTTCACCAGTTCATAAACATTCTCCACGTAACCAGAAATATCAGTGGTACAGTGTGTTCCATTTCCGATGGTTACTACGGATTTACTGATAAAAACTAAATTTGGCAATCTTTAATTTTCCTATTTTAGACAACGATTCGAGATTTCTCATTTTCTTAATAGGACTAACACTGCTTTCCTGTCGAGATAAGGAAATAATACAATGGGTTCATGTAGTTTCAATTACCAGTGACTACAACGGTAACTGCTTGACTTATTGTTTAACTCTCGGCAACCTACCAACACTACCACACAAATACTATTTCTTTTCACACATTCATCGTAAATACAAAAGGCTCAGATTGCCTTTACAAGATATTTCAACTTCCAAAGAAGCTTGTTATACAAAGATTGTAGCATGTTAACTTTCAACACCGTGATTGGTTATAAGATACACTACCCCCTTTATGCAAAGACATCTGAGATTATATGCTAAGGTATTTAGAAAGCAAGTCTCGGGAAAAATCCTGATTTAAAAGAAAAGATTTAAAGCAAAAAAAGATTGAAGTTGTATTAGAAACCCAGGATTAGGAGTTCAAAGACTTCTTCGTCCAAGAACGGGACTTTAAGACAAGTAAAAGTGAGGATAAGATAAAAAGCAATTTACTAAGTCCGCAAGAATTACTTTCTCAGTACCGACTGATACCACCACGGTCCAAGAATTTCAACCTGTTATGGAATTCTGAACTTAGGATACGATGCGGCTCATCGATATCGAAAGACTCGAAACAATACAGGTTTTCAGATATTTATTTTGATTAACGTCAATTCCACGGTATTGCAAAAGCTGTTGTCAAAATATGTCAAAAGGTCATCAAAAAGACGACTGTCAAGTGCAATTGAGCAACACTTTTCTCGTGTCATCGTATCGTAACGAGAGTTCAGAGTCTCATCCCTGGTCTTCCTCAAATACGTAGAGCAGTAACCTCTAATATACAGTGTGTCCACATTTCGATGCTCAGTACTGGTATCTCGGAAATTGTAAGAGATACGAAGTCGGTTAAATTAGAAAAGATTTGGCTATTTTGGAGATCAGTTTATTTATGCTTTTGTTTTTTCAAAAAAGTTCATGGCTTACTCTAGATATTTGCTAAAAACGAAATTATCTTATTTTTTTTAATACAAAGCATTTCCCACTTAGTGTGCCATGGCTTCAAACATGAAAATCATTGATTTTTGTCAGATAAATTACATGTGTTATGTACCAATTGCTAAAACAAAAAAAACGCTTTTAAGATATTTTTTTAAAAAAACAAAAGCATAAGTAAACTGATCTCCAAAATAGCTAAATCTTTTTTAATTAACCGACTTCGTATCTCTTACAGTTTCCGAGATCCCAATAGTAAGCATCGAAATGTGGACACACTGTATGAAGCTTGACAATGATTATATAGACCGACGGGCAAGATTCGCCTTAAATAACCCATGAGGTGTCGTAAAGAAGTTTGCATGTAACATTATTATTAGGAAATACTTGCAAATTAAGGTATACAGTTCTTCTATAATCTTCCACCAACCGAATCAAGATCAGCTGAGTAGTTATGAAGTTATATCCAAATAACTGAAAATTGTGCTGGGCTAATAGGTATTACAGTTACTTATTTTTGCTGGATAAAATTGAAATTATCGTACGTTGTGTGGAGTCAAAAAAAACAGGCGATTACTACGAATTATAATTGGAACATAGTATTGTATGAAATACCGGTAAGGCCTTAAAATCAGATAGTTCATAGTTCCTGGGGACATATTCTTAACATTTTTAAATGCGCATGCGCATACGGTAAAAATGTTAGCTGTGTATATTCTTGACTATTTGAATTTTCAGAACGTACACGTTTTTACAGCGAGCGGGTAGTTAGCATTCGTCTTTGTACTCGTAATTTTCATAGCTGTTCAATTAGGGTGATTGAAAAGAATAATTTTCTTGGATTCTACACAAGTGTGATTAGAACCTGTGTTAAGTAGTCTTAAATCAAATAATTTTCAAGTGGTAAATGGCAAAAGAGTTTCTGCACTTATTACTAACAGTACTTGAAAAACTAAGTGATACAGCAAGAAGAGGCCACCAATATTAAGAAAAAGGTCCTTTCGAGAAACTGCAAAAATTGCCTTTATTTGTATATTTCGACTTACAAAAGATTTATACACATTTTCTGTAGAAGTATTAACATCTAAATAGCATTCCAGCGCAGGGCTACTGATTTAGATATCTTGGCTAGCATGTCGCATTTCTGGCCATATGGAAGGGAACAATGAAGGTGTCAATTAATAGATGATCTCATCAAGCTGAGTCAATTAGTACCACTTTCAAACAGCGGAGACTTCCGGTTCGGATATGGAGGGGTCAAAGTTTTAAATGAAAGCCTAGGGGAAACCCTCCAAAGTCTATGAAATCTCACTGAAGTCTATGGGAATTCATCGACACTTTCAAAAACGCCGTTTCACTCATAGACTTTCAATAGAAACCCGGGCTAGAACCTGGCGCTTGTAAACTTCCACAGAGATTTTAACACGGGAGGGAAAGCGGAGCTAAATAGATTTCGTGTATTGTTCACTGAAATAAATAATTGTAATTGCAATTTGTTCAGTTTATTTGGTAATTAACTCAGGTTACATAGGTTTAGTCCAATAATCGGAAAATTCAGTTGTTACCGTGCGATTCCGAAAATAAATGCATTAAGTTGGGTTAGGTAAGGTTAGGTTAAAAGCAGGAGGTTTGGGGTCAATGGTCCTCGGTGCACTTAAAAGGAACTTTTTCCCCATAGATTTTGCTGGGTTTCCCATAGACTTCCATGTTAAACTTTGACCCTTCCCATTTCTGAACCAGAAGTCTCCGTACCAATCGATTCAGCTTGATGAGATCTATAGATTATTATTATTTTCTCTAGGTAATGCTTAAAAAATAAACAAAAGCATATCAAAAAAGTTTTATTAAAAACGAAATCACAGAAGACATATCAATACTACCGTTACATATAATTATACCAAAAGGGTGTCTACATCAGTTCTTTTGATGAGTGTATACATGAAACGGTAGCAACTATTTTTTTGTGTTTAATTTTAACTTTACATTTGCACACAGCATTTCAGAATACAAGAAATTTCTAAATACGTATGACACTCTATTAAAAGAAAATAATTAACATTTTGTATTATTACTTTTCAAAATATCTACAACTTTCAAGTGACCACCATGTAAGGCCCATTCTAATGCAGTCTTTCCTTCAAAATCTTTTATTTCCACATCTGCTCCTTTAGACATTAATAGATGTATTATCTCTACGTTTCCTTTGACTGCGGCAAAATGCATTGGTGTCCACCCTAAGCTATCTTGTTCGTCCACAAGTAATCCTTTAGATAGGAGTAAAGCTATTACATCTACTTCGTTGTTAAATGCTGCATGCATTAATGAAGTTCTACCATCTGCATCTTTTATGTCAGCGGGTACTCCTTTTAATAAAAGGAACTCCACTATTTCTACATAACCATTGCCGGCTGCCCACTGAACTGAATTGAATCTTCTATTGTCTATTGCATTAATATTAGCTCCTTTAGATATAAGCAGATTTACAACTTTACTATAGCCTCTTTTAACTGCACACAATAATGGAGTGCAACCTTGTTTGTTTTTTACTTCCATGTTTGCTTTTAGGTCAGTTAACGTCTCAACCAACTCTAAATTACCTTTACATGCAGCCCATGTTAAAGCGCTCATGTTTTCATTATCTACTGTTTCGATATTAGCTCCTTTTGACAATAGTAAAGTTAACACAGATGAGTAACCACCAACTGCAGCATGAACTAAAGCAGTTTTACCATATTCATCTTTCATTTCTATCAAATTTCTTTGTATATTTAAAACTAGTTCTACCATCTTCACGTTACCATTCAGAGTGGCATAATGTAAAATTGTACACTTTCGTTTATCCATTATTCCTACCTCAACCCCTTTCTCAATTAAAAACTCTACCACGGGTAGTTGATTGTAATACGCTGCACATAGCAATACTGTCCATCCGTCCGAATCTTTTATTTCTAAATTTGCTCCCCAATTCAATAACAAACTTATTATTTCTCTGTGACCATATCGGGCTGCAAAATGCATGGCTGAAGAACCCATATTGTCTTGTTCATTAATATCGACTCCTTTAGATAAGAGCAAATTTACTACAGCACTGTGATTATTCCTGGCCGCATGCATTAATAACGTTTTGCCATTTAAATTTCTCTTGTCAAGGTGCACCCCTTTCAACAGCAAAAATGTTAATATTTCGATTGAACCATTACATGCTGCCCATTGTGTTAAGTCAAAACCTTTGTTGTCTACCGCCTCAACATTAGCTCCTTTAGAAACCAATAATTCTACTACTTTGGCATGGCCACATAAAGCTGCACATAATAGAGGGGTATCACCACACTTATTCCTTGCTTCCAGATTTGCTTTTAAATTCACCAATGTATTTGCTACTACAGCATGACCATTATATGCAGCCCATGCTAAAGCAGTCATGTTCGAATTATCAACTGCTTTGATATCAGCACCTCGAGACAGAAGCAGATTTAGTATTGATAAATGCCCGTTATGCGCGCAATGTAGCAGAGCTGTTTTGCCAGCACTATCTTTTGATTCTAAATCTACCCCGTTAGTTACTAATAGATTTACTATATCGTTATGTCCAAAATGTGCTGCTAAATGCAGTGCATTGTTATCAGCTGTATTCCTTATTTCTATATTAGCTCCTTTACAAATCAAACTTGCTGCTACATTTATATGTCCTTGTTGTGATGCATGCAATAATGGGGTTTGACCTTCAGTATCTGTTGTATCAATGTTTGCAAACCACTTCCTAATTAAAATATTCACTATATCATCATGATTATAAAACGCGGCCCAATTTAAAGCAGTCAAACCTCGTTCACTCTTTGCTTCAATATTTGCTCCTCTCAATAGCAACATTTCTACTATTTCATCAAATCCGCTAATAGCAGCAATGATTAAAGGAGTCATACTGTGTTCATTTTTTCCTTCTATATCTGCACCTAGAGATAAAAGAATCTCAGCTGTATCCAAATGATTATTGTGGACTGCCCAATGTAAAGCTGTCATTTTCAGTTTATCTTGAGCATTTATATAAGCCCCTTTTGATATAAGCAAACGCACCGCTTCTGCATGACCATTGAAAGCGGCAACTATTATTGGAGTTCTACCATTACTATCACTTTCTTCGATAAGATTTGTTTCTGATAGAAACAGTTGCATTATAGTTGTATTACCCTTCCAAGCAGCAAAATGCAATACATTCATATTTTCATTATCTTTTTGTTCAATGTTTACTTTTTTGGACACCAATAAATCAATCGGACTTAAATTTCCTCTGAAAATTGCTTGGAGTAATGGTGTTCTTCCTAAAAATACCGTTTTTTCTGGATTTGCCCCCTTATCCAATAGCAATCTTACAATCTCTGCATTGCCGTTATTTGCTGCTAAAAATAATGGTGTTCTTCCAACAAAATCTGTTGCGTTAATGTTAGCTTTATGAGACAAAAGAAGAGTAATTATTTCTGTGTGACCTTTTTCTACTGCCCAATGCAGAGCTGTTTTATCATCTATGTCTTGGATATCGATATTTACACCGTAAGATAAAATCAAAGCTGTAACATCAGCAAGTCCTTTATGTACAGCCCAGTGTAATAAAGTACCACCATAGGCATCTTTGGTACAAAATATTTCTAATAAATACTTAGAGTGATTATTTTCTAAATAATCAAGCAGCAATTTAAAAGTTTCCTTATTATAATGTAATGCATAGTGTAATGGGTTTCTTTTATAAAAGTATTGCATGCCTATATCTAGTTTGTGTCCTAATAAAAGGGAAATTATTTCATTTTGGTTATCGTTACTTATCATAATTGCATAGTGAAAAGCACTCATATCATTAACATCAAGTACATTAACGTCAACTTGATTATCTAGTAGTATCATCATCGTACTGGTATGACCTTTTATAGTTGCCCAATGTAAAGGTGTTTTTCCAGTAGCATCCGTTATATTACAGTCTGCATTATTTGCAAGCAGCATGTGTGTTATTAGAGAATTTGGAAACATTGCAGCAATATGTAATGGTGTAAATCCATAAGAGTTGCATTTGTTTACATCTTCTGTACACAGAAGCGTCAACATTTCTTGTATGTTCCCATGTTTGATTTCAGAATGTAACGGGTCTTGGGTGCTGTTAGTCAAAGACCTTTCTTGAAGGATGTCATCCAATTCTTTAGTAACTACATATTTTAGAAGAATAGAATACAGAGATCTATAAGAAAAGTGTCGTATATAAAACGAGTAATCTAGATCTTTGTCGAATAGTGTAACGCAATGGTTTACATTTTCCAATCTAGCACATATAGCTTCAGCCATATTTAAAGAACCACTCAGGATCGCATAATCTACTGGAGTAATACCCAAAAGATCATCTTTAGCAGACAGTAATTCTTCCTTAGGTATTATTTTTAAAATTTGCATCATAGGATCATTTGCAACCACTTCATATAAGATTTGGGTTTCTACAGATGTTACAGAAGATGGATGATACACACCCCAAGAAGCTAACATGTGAAGAAATGTTCTTTTGGCCATATCAGTTTTTGATAAAATGGAAGAATTAGAAGAAAGTAATTCTCTAGCGGTTTCGACTTGTTGGTTTATTATTGCTAGATGTAAGGGACAATCTTTAGCAAGAATTCTATCAACAATATTACGTATAGTAGTAAAATGCGGATCAAATATTTTCATTACAAGCTTTCTCACAATCTTTTGGTGTTCACCAGTAATGTTAGTAACTAGCCATTCTGCGGTTAGATATTCAGCAAATATTCTATGGACAAAAGTAACTTTTGTTTCAGTTTCTACAATAACTATACCATCTTTTTGTACCCCGTGTAGAGTATCTGGAAAAAATTGCATCACCTGTTTTAATCGATTTTCTATGTTTAGTCCTTCTAAATCTTCCTTTGGAAATATTGATTGTAGAGCATAAAAAGAACGTAGCACTTTATAGTTGTAAAAGGTATCTTCAGAACTATCTCCAAATTTTTTACAAACTATTTTGATTTTTTCATTAATAAAATGCTTGTATAAATATAATAAATCAAAATAACTATTTCTAAAGTAACCCATTTCAATAAAGCATCTACAGTCTTCAGTAAACACTTCAGCTAATAATTGAGTTTGTAAAGGTATCCCAACAAATTGTTGATCTTGATCATTAAGATTTATTTTTGATAAATCTAATAACTTCACGACAAAATCCTTTATGAGCTCTAAATGTTCTAATTTGCAACTGCTTGTAAAATATTTTGTTAAAAATGTAATTTGATTTTGTTTAGTAAAAGGACTTATGGCAACACCAAAAGTGTCCAGCATTTCTTCTAAATACAACTTCAAATTTGGCCTAGTTGTCAAGTAGATTGCATAATTTGAATTAGATAAGGTCTTTATCATCTGCAACACCTTATTCTGATGACCAACTAAAATTTCATCAAATCCGTCTAAGAGTAAAGCAATCTTGCTATTTTTTAAGTATTTTTGAAATACCAAACTTGTTAGATTATCATTACGAGATTTCTGTAGAGTGTTACTGAAGAACTCCTCAATATATTGTGATGGTTTTAAATTTGTAAAATCCGCATTTCTAAAATAATCAGTATGTTGAAGCAAGTTAATTTTTATAACCCACATATCAGTAGGAATATTGAGTGCAATAAAATCCAAAAGAAATGATTTACCCATTCCAGGGCTTCCAGTAATCAAAATCATTTTATCTGAACTCCTAGCGAATAAGGAGTTTTTGATGTTTAATTCAAAGGTGGTTAGGTTTTGCAGTTTTCTATATTTTATTAAATTTTTGATGGTAGGGAAAGATTTAATCCACTGTAAATAATTACCAGTATGTAAAATAAGATAGTGATATTGCTTATTGTTTAGTGAAATGCATTTTTCTATATCTATCAATTCATTCTGATCTTTAATTACAATTATGTAAGACTCTTCAGATTTAACGCTATTGTTCCAAAGCGAAAAACATTTTTCCATTTCTATCGATTCATTCTGTTCTTTAATTTCAATTATATTAGATTTCTTAGATTTAACCCTATCGTTCCATTGCAAAACTTGTGAATAATTTATTTTCAGCTTGTGTCTCGCAAGAAACACTTTTAGATTACTATCGGGATCACATTTTATAATAAAAACATCCTTCTTGACATCTTCTAGAACTTTGGGTTCCAGCCAAACTGTTTCTAGAGTCCTTTCAATAAAAATATCAGGCAGGGGTGGTAGTTCGCAATCAATGCTAAAAATATTGTTTAAAATATAAATTATATCTCTTACTGAAATACAAAGCAAATTATCATTTGTTAAATACTGTAACAGTTTTACAGATTTTCTTCCTTGTAATTTCACTGGGTAGTTTAAGATTTCTGATACGTGCTGACTGTCTAAATCTTTGAGACAGGTAAATAGATTGTCAGTTGTATGTAATTCCTCTGGCAGTTTAGTAAGTATTATGACAAAAAAAATATTTGGAAATAACTTTAATAATTTAATTAAATTGTTCTTTTCTTCGCTATTATTTGTTTTCAGTAATAATGGTATTTTTCTAGTTTTCCAAAGAAATTCGTATGCTTCAGATGGTTTTATTTCTTTAGACCTACTTGTTGTTCTAAGCATTTGTTTACTAAGTGATTCTGGATGACGTTTCCATAAATTTCTATTTTCATCATTTTTACAATACTCTTCAACTGTTCTGTAAATATAGCTAGTAATGAATTCAATCACCAAATCATCTTCTTCCACAACTGTTATCCATTTGTCTTTAACTATTTTTTCCCAAAGATCATAACAAAAAGTATTTTCTTTCGAACTTTGAATTACCTCCACATAAGGTGTAAATATATTTGCTAACAGCACCCTGTAAATGTGATTTTTAGTTAAAGGATAAGATCCGCCCAATTTTCCTTTGTACCAATCTGTAACGAACTGTATGTACTGTTGCGCTAATTCTCTAGTAGTTTGTTTTGGCAACACCGAATTTTTTAGAAAACCATTAATTTCATCTTCGATTGCTGCATCCAGTTTACTCACGTGTATCTGTCCAGTAAACAAGAAAAACTTATCCATTAAGTATTTATGGTCGGTCTTACATTTAAATCCAAGTTTGTCATAGTCAAACGTTAAAATACTACCGTTAGTATCTACCATTTTATATAATAACCACAAGTTGTCAATATCTGA
Source organism: Ignelater luminosus (assembly GCA_011009095.1). Lineage (NCBI taxonomy): Eukaryota > Metazoa > Arthropoda > Insecta > Coleoptera > Elateridae > Ignelater > Ignelater luminosus. The sequence goes on along the minus strand of VTPC01090633.1, from coordinate 83,657 downwards.
ATTTCTATTAATTTTATTCAAAAAGTTATTTTTAGTGGTTTTCCTATTGGTATAAAGTACAAAAACTAAAGTATTCTGATTTTCCCGCAAATGACTTATCATTTCGGTATCCGTTTCACTTTGAGTATCAATCGTATTCTTTATCCGAACTACGGTGTCGTAATATTTCACCATCGAAAAATTACCCTTCTTCGTTTTAAATTCTCCGGCTCCTATGTCATCAGGTTCCATTTTATGTTTTAACTGCATAAGATATGTTACTTTCTTTTTCTTTTTTGTTTCAATATGAAGAACCAAATCATCGAAAGCGCCACATTCATTTACATTCATTGCAAGCCACATATCGTTTATATTTTTGTTTCGAATACATCGCAAACTCAATAAGACTGACATCCTTACTTCGTAGTCTCTTCCAAACTCTATTGTACCGGGACGAGCCAAAAAGTCCTGTTTTAAACAAAATAATCTGAATTAGTAATTTAATATTTGCTATGGTTTTAGATCATGTGTTACACTTATTTTTGTTTCTTATTTATGCCCAAGAAGCCAAAGTATTAATTTTATCTAATCACCAAGAATTATTTGTACGATTGTTCTACAAAATATAGCAGTTACAAACGCAAGATATTTTAGTGCCACCAAATACAAGCCCTACCGATTGCTGCTCAATGGTATGCAAAATTATAAGCGAAGTAGCTTTCAATTTATTTTCATTTTGTTCATCGCATCTTTCAGTTAGTAGTAGGACCATACTGCTTTTTGAACACTAACAATACATTATAGAGAAGTTCCTAATCTCAGTGAAAATCAGATATTCTCTTGCTCAAAGAGATTTTTATGTAAAGATCGTAAACAACTAAGCACCTGCGAGAAGAATAAATTATTTTATTGGTTGACGTCACCTACTAGATAATGTGTAACCCTTTTCATTTTAAACCACTGGTAATAAGTGTTTGACCACCCTATATAAAATTCTACATTGATTTGCAGATTATATTCCACATTACAAACAATTTCAATGCACATCTCTCCAAGTAATTACAAAGATAATTATAACTACTATAGCCTTTTTCAATATTATAGAATTCAGAATAAGCCTGGACATGATGTTTTTTGTAACAGTGTACTATGAAGTTTTGCTAAAAGTTACTAAATAAACATTTTTAGATTAAAGATCTGTTATTTGTGTCATTTTTGTATGCTGTTAATATATCTAGTAATTTCTATGCTTTTCGGTTGTAAACTTGAATTTGCTGTAAATATATTCGTTATACACTGCAAAAATAAAATCAAGTCAAAGTCTAGTCTGAATTCTATAATATTGAAACAGACTATACTATAGCAAGCCCTGGTAGCTCTGATAGTCACGCTTTTGCAGGTTTGAATCCCGACCTAGATTCTGAGATTTTCACGCAGAAGAAATCTGGATAAGTGTGCCATCTTCCTCGGCGTTAAAAATAGATACCTTCCGCGCATATTTCTACGTTAACCTTAATGTTTCGGCCATTTCGTTTAATCACTTCATGTTATTATACCAGATGATTTTGTCACTATTGACATTACAAAGCGGACATGACCTAGGTATAATTTGAACTTACAATATCATCACTTTGTTTGGCTATGAGTAAGGATTCTCTGGTGAATGTCTAATTTTGCTTTGAGTCATGCCTTCCTAGATTCGTCAACAGCATTGTACGACACCGACGTGAGCAGCGGTCTCAGTCAAAGTACAATCAGAACTTGACTGTTCCTAGACTTCCTTACCTACTGACTGCCGGCGGAATTGTACAAGATATCGTCCGTAATCTGTTTGTTGTTCAAAGGATTGACGCCGAGAAGTCTTTGTTTCCATAATCAGCATCTAGCTTACGCCCATGGCAGTTTTTGTAGCATCGTCTTTATTGTTTTTTTTTATTTTTTACTCTACTGTTCTGTAACAGCACTATAAAGGTAGAGAAATTTAAGTAATCCTCAAGACGTTGCTACTTATTTATGTACAGATTGAGTTTACCATTACCCTAATGATAAAGCAAAGAGAAAAACATTTAGAACTACGACGCACACTGGTCGCAAATGAAAAACCGGTCAAAACTAAATAACTCTCAGAATTGCTTAAATATTTTGTATATAAAGTGTTATTGGCGTCTCTGCTATCCGACGTAATGTAGAAAATGAAAATTATTTTATTTATTTATTTGTTTTATCGACGAAATTTAAAAAAATTTGTATCTGAATTCGTACATTCCGTCTGTCTGTTGGTCTGTTGCCATGTTGCCGTAACTTTACAGGACATGTTATATATGAAATCAACTTAAACATTTCTTCTAATTACAGATACATA
>VTPC01090633.1:28345-76316 GCA_011009095.1 Ignelater luminosus | reverse complement strand
GATGGAAGCTAGAACGTTATAGTTAAGTCAGCTTAGTAAATGGAACGCCTTTGTGACGTCCATAACCGCAAATCAGGCTTGATGTAAATTGGATCTGGCTTCACCGCTGCATTGTTGACGACACCGTCTGCGGAGAGAAAAGAGAGTTGAATGATAGCCGATAGTCTTAATTTTATTAATCCAGCGGCCAAAATTTGAAGGAGAATGAGATGAGACGATAGCTAGTATAGCTGTCTGGTTTTCAAAAAAAGATGGTTTTTGTACAGTGTTATGCAAGACGATTCGAACGATTTACCGTTGCACAAATGAAACGGCGTCGGGACTTGGCCAAAAAGATACTTGAATCCTGCAGGAGTCAACCTCTTCCCAAATCCGGTCACTCGTGAGGATGGTCGTTTAAATACCCTTTAATTGAATTGAAAAGAATGGTGAGCGTTGGTAAGGCCTTCATCTTCTCTTGCAAGATTCAGATCATCCATATTGGATACGGACAAACTGTTTCTTTTGCTTTCTTGTTAATGGTGGTGGTAGAGAATGCTTTAAATGTTTGCGCGATGACGGTTTAATAACTGATACACATATTAAACTCATGAAGTTAGTTGTTTTTCCCTAATTGGCATTCTTTTATATTATAGAGATTGTTTCAGAATGATGAATTGTAAGGAAGAAGGTCTAAATATAATTTTTATCTAATTCTTTTCTCGGACAAAATCGAGAATTTGATAAAATCTAAACATAATTTTGATACTACACCGTACTGTATTGTCACAATCGGTGTTTATAAGAAATCTGAGATAGTCTAACGAAAGTAAGCAGGTTATTCTATTACAATAAATCTTCATAAAAGAACAAAAAAACAAAAGGAAATTGGAAAAGACGAACAAACAGTCAAATCTACGAGTTATACAATAAACCCATGATAACACAGGTAGTAAAAGGACGAAGATTACAGTGGCTGGGTCATCTAGAGAGGATGGAGAATAACAGAACAGTGAAACACGTAGCATAGAAACAACCTTTAAAATTAGAAAGAGGGGAAGACGACGAAGAAGGCGGAGAGAGGCTGTTGTGGAAAATTTATAAGAAAAAAAATAAGAAATTAGAAGATAAAAGCAAGTTTTATTGTATAATACTTTGTCTAGTGGAAAATAACCAGTGTTGCACTAGAGAGTTGATGGGACGTCCATGGGACATACACTTGTCGCAACTTTGGAAATTTAACGAGCGTCCATTACTGAACGTAATTTGTACATGGTCATACAAGGGAAGTCCAGAAACGGACCCCAATGAATGTACAACTTATGCGCAAAACGTCCAGTAGATGTCTGCTAACGGTCGTCCGATAAATGTCCAATTTACATCCATTATCGTCCGGACTAATTTTGTCCGTCAAATGGCATAAAACCGAAAGTCGCCTGTTTGGTTAAATATCTTTTATCTAATTTTGAAACTTCGCAGTGATTGCAGCGGTAGAAGTAAACATAGTTTGTAATTTTGATCAGGTGTGCAAATTTATGCATAAATATTTTCTTTCCTTTTTCACATGTTTAAAGCTGCCATTTCTCTGCATTTGGTGAGGTTAACCCGCAAAACCAGCGTTCCGCATTCCTCCCCGAGAGTGACCCTGGTGCCTCGTCGAGAAGAAGTTCAGGATAGACACCCCTTCGTGTTTGGGGTCAAGCGAACTTTTGAACCCAGGCCCGTGCCGGTATCGCTACGCTACTGATAATGACTATGGCCCTGCCTTAACACAGACAATGCTTATACCCATAACATAATTTAGCAATACAACACTGGAGATAACTAAAGTACGCAGAAGCAGAATTTATTTTTGCATATTTATTTATATTTGTATCAGTATTATTGAAGTTTTATATGTTATTTTTTGATTATGACTACAGATGAATCAATAATAGTTCATATTGCAATTTAATGTTTGAAAGGGGCTATAGTCTTTTAAGTACATGCTGGAGCATTTCTATTTGTTGTAAAATATAATTCGTTATCTGTTTCAATATTACAGAATTCAGAGTAGGTGTTTCACACCGGATGAAAGATTCGAGTAGTTCATAATGGCGATAAAACTTTGTATATAAAGAACGGACTGTGTGTATGGTATAGAAAATAGAAAAGTAAATATTACAGTTTTAACTTGCGCTTCGTTTGACAGTTGCTGATTTTGCCTTTTCAATGTGTGTTGGTATGACTACCAATAAGTCAATGGGGCAGTAATTTTAATTAAAATAAATAAGAACGGAAAAAAATATACAGGGTGGTCCAAGATTCCGCTCTAGTAAGCTGACAGCTTTATGTTAGCAAATAGAAACAAATTGAGAGCAGAGAGCGACATAGTGCCTCTGGAAGTATAACCTAAAAATATTTTGAATTATACAGGGTGTTCGACTTGTTTGTGGCAGTATCTTCCTGTATTTTTTCAAATGGAGCACTCTGTACATTATTTTATTTTTGGATTCCCTATTACATTTAGATTCATTTTTATTCACCGTATGTTTGGTCTAAATTGGGCCGTTTTCGAGATATTTAATATTTTTTGAAAAAATTTGGTTTTACATTGTTTTAGAAATTTTGAAATATCTCTGGAACTAAACAGGATACGAAGATACGGTTTGATCATCGTGTCAAATACCGGCTGCTACATCAATTGTGTTACAAATAACTTTGTTGAAGATTACTATGGTCCCATTATGGATCATTGAAAATAAAGATCTTCAATCATGGATAACTCGATATTTTTAAATAGAACGATATAAAAATTTTTGTATAATCAGACTTAGAATTTAATTTTTTTTTCGTTTTTATTTAATGGTCTTTGAGTCTATCTGCGGTGGTTTAAGCGTTATTTTATAAAAACGCTAATTTTGTTAATTTAGTTGTAACTAGTTGCAACTAACATTTGAATAATGCATATGTACATTGACATTTATATTTCTTTTTGTGTTTTGAACAAAACAAAAGAAAGGAATTCTAGCAATTTCTAACAGAACATTACCTTCTACTACATTACATCTTGCAGGTCATTTTATAGGGCTATGACGACCAATTCATCATCAATACGTATTATTAAGATAGTTTGTAACGTGACGAATGCGCTGGTGCGCCATCGTGTTGAAAAATTAATGTATTTTGTTGTATTGTATTTTGTAAGCAAAGAAAGCTGTGCTCAAGGTAGCTATCAGCTACAGCCGCAATCAGTAAGGCCTGTGCTTTTGCTTCCAACGTTTTATTTTCATCTTTCCCGCCAAACGTCTCGTCTATTATTGCCTTCTCAACTCCATTTTCCTTCAATATGCTTACTACACGAAAACTCTATATATTATAGTTTTACACGGCAAAGGGTATAATATTGTATTTATCTCTGGACATCATGTTCACTACTTTCATCGACAACTAATCTTTTTAATTACGGAATATTCACTAGTACGTGCACTTTTTCGGCAAACTTTTTTATATCCATAATCCACAATCAATAACTATTTATCAACCACGTCCTTTGCTACCACTGTTAGGATCGTAAAATATAAATCACATTTTATTATTTGATAAACATAATTTTAAATCATATATTCTCAATGTACAAGCACATTTAACATGATCTAAACATTTACATATGAATTATCATTCTACGTGTTGTTCTACTTAACCTCACTTCTACTGCTGCCAACTTAACTTATTCACTAACTAAACTAATCATTGTTCTCAACAGTTTTTTCCAACAATACCACCGGCACACGCTTACAAGTGCAGCTTGCTTCCGCAGCGACCTGTTCTGCTGCTGCGTTAATTATTAACACAAGAAAGCTACACGTATTCTTTTATCCATTGATTAGTTATCAGTAACTTTGTAAAATGATTGGTAATAGTACATCATATACACTTGGGTAAAATTATACAGCTGCTTTCCTCTGTTTAATTAGAGCTTAATTATATCGATCGTTTTCAATCCACGTGGACAAAGTGACGTCATTGTATTTTTAAAAGAGATGGTTTTATATCGCGACTGCAACGTAATCGTCGAACTGTGTTTGTTTAAAAACACGGATGCATCACATTTCATTGTGCCTTGTCGCTATACATAAGTTAAAGTGGCAACACCGTCATGCAAACTCCCATAAGAAATACATTGCTTATCTTTCCTTTACTGTATTGTCGCAGGGAAACACATAGTAGATGCTTTTGGTGCATCTGTGCAAGTAACTATACCCTGTCTCATTTCTATAATTCCAATCCATTTCAAATTTCTAGGGTTTTACTTGTATGCACTGTTATACCCCAGACTTATTTATGTTGGTGTCACTACTTCTAGTTGCAAATGCTCCTTTTCTTTCTCTCTGTTTTTAGACATTGTAAATTTGCTTTATTTTTTATTATATTATAAATTACTTGTTTGCTACACAGACTACAAATCAGACTATTTGCATCTGATATACCCATTATTATTTAAGTATGAATCATAAGTTACAATATACAGAATGGTACAGAAGCTTCAAAATTCATAAAAAGGATTTTGTGAATTTTATGCGTTATTTTGACAACACGATGTCTAATTACCAGTGACAAAATGTTTTTAAAGCAATTAACATCAAGCAAAGTTTTGCTTTTACGCCAACAATTCAGGGAAGAAATGGACTAGTTGATAGATCAAGCAAAACCGGGAAGGGGGGCAGTAGAACCACAAATGATAATAACACTGCTCAACTGTTCTTTCACAATTACGAAGATTTTGCACAAATAACAGGCATCAATAATAATTTCCCTAAACAGTGTCAGTTAGTTTGCAAACAGCCTCTGGATTTGACATGAATCCTATAGCGTTTAGTATTTACGCATTAGACATATCTTCAAAGAATTCGAAACAAGTTTTTTTGAGATATGTTTGAACTGATTGTGCCTCTAGAAGTAGAACCAGAATCTTCAGAAGTACCGCAAGTACATCTGAGGTATCTCTGATAACACCCAAAGTGACTTTGAAAGTTACTATTAATAAATATATAAGTTTGTTTTTGTACCATTAATTTTGTTCAAGCTTTTAGTTAAGAGATTTGACCCAGAAACTCATGTTTCACACTTCTGATTGATTTATTTATGCGGCACAAATATGTAATTTCTGAATTGAAAGGTCTCTTTAAATGACACAAAATTTTGCAAAAATATTGATTTTTGCAGATTTGGACACTTTTTAAGCAAAGACTACGTCATACTGAATCTATCATTTTAATTAATAATTACGTACAACACTAATTCCCAATTCATAATTACTTAACAATATATTACAGATTTACATTTTTTAACAACAAATTGTAATTTGTAATCAATGACATCGGAAATAAATTTCTATCAGTTTTTGAAATATATTGTGTTTGGTTACATTTTCGAATAACTATCTAATTCTACATAATTATAATACTTAAAGTCTAGTTAAGGCTGACTTTAGATACGCGGAGCTGCAAAAACTTGAATTAATAAAACACTTTCCAAGTTTGATATATATATCTATTTTGAAATAATAGTTTTTATGAGAGGTGAAGCACCAAGTGTAATTTGCACAAACCTACGACACATCTAACGTCAACCGTAACTTTACACATTAAAAAAATTCTTATAAACCAGACTGAGACAAACTGAAAAATTTCAATTTCCTGGCATGTTGCTATTTGAAACAATCCAGATAAATAATATTAACTAGATGTACTACCGTCGTTCTTGGAAAATAAATAAGTTATGACTTCGAAGGCAGTACAGCCCTGATCATCTTGAATCGCTAAATCAGCTTCATTGTTTACTAAAATTTTAATTATCTCTGCATGCTTCCTCAGAGCAGCAAAATGTAGTGCAGTCTTCCCTTCTTTATCTATCATATCGATATCTGCACCTTTAGACAATAGCAATTCTACTGCCGCAGTTTGACCTCTTATAGCAGCCATCATTAAAGCAGTTTTGCCAGAATTATTTTTTAAATTCAGCATATTTGAATTTATGTTTAAAATTATTTCTATTGCGTTCGTGTTATTATGAACAGCTGCAAGATGTAAAACTGTCCATTCTGAATTATCTGTTGCTTCCACATTAGCTCCTTTTTCAATAAGTAATTTAATAATTGGATCTTGATTATAATTGAATGCACAAAATAACACTGTTTGGCCTTGAGAATCTTTTATTTCCATATCAGCTCCTCTAGACAGCAACAAGCTTACTGCTTCTGTATTACCTTTTTCTGCCGCACAATGAAGTGCTGTCTGTCCTACATTATCTTGCTCATTTATATTTGTTCCTTTGTCCAATATTAGATCTAAAATATTTAAATGATTATTTAACGCGGCAAGCATTAACAAAGTTTTTCCACCTGAATTCTTCTCATTAACAGACACCCCTTGCGATAAGAACAATAATAAGATCTCTAAGTGTCCATTATATGCTGCCAACTGTACTGCTGTAAATCCTTCACTGTCTACCACTTCAGTATTGGCCCCTTTGGCTATAAGTTGCTTTGCTATTTCTATGTGACCCTTTTCAGCGGCACACAATAGTGGAGTACGGCCATAATTATTTCTCATTTCTACATTTGCTTCTAAAGTTATTAAAACGTCTACCGATTCACCATGACCATTATGTGCAGCCCATATCAACGCAGTATTGTTTTCATTATCACTGCTGTTAACTTCAGCTCCTTTCGATATTAGTAAAGTCAGTGCAGGAGCGTGACCACTAGTTGCAGCATGTATTAAAGCTGTTTTACCTACCCAATCCTTTAGATTTATTAAATCTGCCTTTATGTCTAAAACCATCTCTATCAAATCAGTATTTCCGTGTAATCCGCAATAATGTAAAATTGTATCGCAGTTCTTATCTCTTATATCTATATTAGCTCCATTTTCAATAAGTAATTCTACCACAGATTGCTGATTAAAATATGCAGCACGCATTACAGGTGTTTGTCCATCAAAATCCTTCAATTCTTTATCGGCTCCCTTAGATATTAGCAACTTAATTGTTTCTACATGTCCATTTCGTGCAGCAGCGTGCATTGTTGTTAATCCGATATCATCTTGCTCATTTATGTTAGCTCCTCTACATAATAACAAGTTTATAACATTAATATGATTGTTAAATGCTGCATGCATCAATAACGTTCTACCTTCTCGATCTTTTACATCAACACATACGCCTTTAGATAAGAAAAAAGTTACCATCTCTGTAAAACCACCATACGCAGCCCATTGAACTGGACCAACACCATCTATATCTATCACGTCGATGTTAGCTCCTTTAGATACGAGCAACTGTACTACTGCCATATGTCCATTTTCCGCCGCACATATCAATGGAGTGCGACCATTTGTATTTTTAACTTCAAAATTTGCCTTTAGACCTATTAATAGATTAACTAGCATGGCATGACCGCTAAGGGCAGCCCACGACAATGCAGTCATATTTTCATTATCCTTTGCTTCGATATCAGCTCCTTTAGACCAAAGAAAAGTTAATACAGGTAAATGACCTGCATCTGCAGAACCAATTAAAGCAGTTTTACCGCCATTACTTCTAGAATCTATCTCTGCTCCATTAGCTAGTAACAAATCAACAATATTAACAAAGCCTTGAAATGCAGCATAATGTAATGCATTTATACCATGGTTATCTTTTGCTTTTAGAGATGCACCATTACATAACAAACTTGCAGTTATATCGGCGTAGCCATTTTTTACTGCATTTAATAAAGCTGTTGCACCATATATGTCTACGGTATCAAGATTTGCATGTCCTTTAACAATCAAAACATTAACACCATTCTCTTGGTTGTTACATGCAGCACAATTTAACGCCGTCTTTCCGTGATCATCTGTTGCTTCAACATTTGCTCCTTTTAACAACAGCAACTGTATTATCTCTGCATTTCCATTCAAAGCAGCACATATCAAGGGAGTTCTGTTGCATTCGTCCTTTGCTTCTAGGTTCGCCCCGTGAGATAATAATAATTCTACTGTTTCTAAATGTCCATTAAAACTTGCGTAATGTAAAGACGTCAAACCTTCGTTATCTCGTGCTTCTATATTGGCTCCGTTAGATAAGAGCAAGCGCACTATAGATATCTGACCATTTAGAGCGGCGGTCATGAGAGCAGTTACACCACTACTATGTTTGTTTTCTAGTTGCACTCCCATAGATAATAGTAATTTGGCTATTTCTGTATTGCCTGTAAAAGCTGCTAGGTGCAAGGCGTTTGCATCTTCATTATCTTTTTGTGCAAGAACTGCCTTGTAGTTTAGAAGCAGATTGATTAAGGTTATATTATTTTGAACAATTGCTTGAAGTAATGGCGTTCTACCCGTAACTCTGTCTGTTGTATGCAGACTTGCTCCATGATTTAGCAATAATTCGGCAGTATCGATATTACCATTATGTACAGCTAAATACAGAGGCGTTCTTCCAAGCTTATCCATAGCATCTATATAGGCTTTATGAGATAGAAGTAGAATAACTAAATCAGTATGACCTTTTTCTGCTGCCCAATGCATAGCGGTCTTTCCATCTTCATCTTGGATTTCTGTGTTTGCCCCATAAGACAAAAATAAAGTAGCTAAATCTACAAATCCCTTGTCTGCCGCCCAGTGTAATACTGTACCACCATCGGAATCTTGACTGGATAAAACATTTAATAGAGAATCGGTATTGGGATATTCAGTCTCTACGCTGATATTTAGTCCAAATTCGATTAGCAATTTTAAGATATCTATTTCGTTGTAATGTAATGCATAGTGTAACACAGTTTTTTTATAATTATCCTGTATAGTGATATTTGCATCATTCTTGAGAAGAATAAACACTATTTCATTCCTATTATTTATATTTGCAACAACTGCGTAATGAAGGGCACTCATACCATTATTATCAACAGCGTCGACCTCAATATTATTATCAAGCAACATGGTAATCATATTAACTTCGCCTTTTATAACTGCCCAGTGCAAAGAAGTTTTGCCACTGGCATCTCTTGCATTCACATTTACATTGTTTGCGAATAGCAACTGGGTTATTAAAGCGTCTCCAAATATCACGGCAATATGTAAAGGTGTAAAACCCCGATGATCAGCTTTATTTATACGTTCTTCTAAACACAACAGTAAAGAAGCCTGTTGAATATTGCCTTTCACAATGTGGTGATGCAATTCATATTCTTCGTTATTATCTGACTGTCTTTCTTTTATAATACCTGCAAGCTCTGTTGTAACTGAATGCTTAAGTAAAACAGAACCTAAAGAACCATACGAAAAGCTCTTGAGATAAAGTACATAATTTAAATTTATATCTTTCAAAGTTAGACATTCGTCAATATTTTTTAATCTCTCGCATATAGCGTCAGCTATATTCAAAGAACCACTTTGTATAGCATAATCGACTTCAGTATAACCTAAAAGATTATCTTTAGTAGGTTGTAATTCCTTATCAGGTATAAAGTCTAAAATCTGTTTTACCGGATCTTCGGCAATCATCTGATATAAAACCTGGAGCTCACGCGTAGGTTTAATATTAAATGGATGATATACCCCCCAACACGCTATTAAATGAAGACAGTTTCTGTTATATTTATCTGTTTCTGACAACATGATTGGATCAGAGATTAGTTTTTTGGCAGTTTCAACTTGGCGATTTATAATTGCAAAATGTAGAGGACAATCTTTGGCTAAGATTCTATCGAAAATGTTACGTACAGTAACGAGAGACGGATTGAATGTTTTTATAATTAGTTTCTTTGCGATATCTTGATTTTCGCCATTTAGATTATTAGCTAGCCATTGTGCAGCTAAATATTCAGCAAACGTTCTGTGTACAAAGGTAATTTTTTCAGCTGTCTCTGCAAAGACTATACCATCCTTTTGAATTTGATGTAAAGTATTTGGAAATAACTCCATCACTTGCTTAATGCGTCCTTCAAAATTTAATTCCTTTATATCATCTGATGGAAACAATAGTTGTAGTGCATATAAAGATCTAAGTGTTTTATAATGGTGCACTGAGTCTTCTGAACTATTCCCAAATTTGTCGCAAACTATTTTGATCTTTTTATTAATAAAGTTTTCGTATAAATATATCAAATCAAAATAGGTATTTTTGAACTCATTAGTTTCGATAAAATTTCTGCAGTCTTCAGTAAAAACCTCTGCCAATAGTTGAGTTTGTAAGGGTATTTCAGTAAACTTTTGATCGTGGTCGTTAAGGTTTTGTTTAGACGATCTTAATAATTTTTCTACAAACGTTGTTATAGATTCTAAAAATATTACTCCACAAGCGTTAGAGAAGAATTGTGTCAAGAATTCTGTTTGATTTGCGTTAGTAAATGAATTTATGTTAATTCCAAATATATCTAAGCCTTCTTCTAAATAAAACTTTAGATTTGGTCTAGTTGTTACAAATATGGAATGCATTGCTTTAGAGATGGTTTTGATCATTTCTATAACTTTATCGTGATGAGGTATAGGTATCTCATCGAAACCATCTAATAATAAAATAACTTTTTTATCATTTAAATGTTGTTCAAATATGAGTCTTACTAAATCATTATTTGAATCTTCATTTACATTGTTATTAAACAGATATTTCAGATGTTGTAGAGAATCTACTTTTGTAAAATTATCGCACCTATAGTAATCGATATGTTGATATAAATTAATTTTAATTACCCATGTATCTGCGTAAGTATTAGAAGCAATATAATCCAAGAGTGATGATTTTCCCATGCCGGGACATGCGCTTATTAAAGTTATCCCATTTAAACAGTTTGTAAATAATGTGTTTTTACAGTTGACTTCAAAGTTACTTAAATTTGATACTTTTCGGAAATTTATTATGTTTTTAATTGGACCAGATGATTTAATCCATTGCAGATAATTACCATTATGTAGAATTAAATAATGATAAGGCTTATCTTTCAATAAATTGTATTTTATTATTTTGTCCATACCACCTTTGTTCTTAACCTGAATTATATCACACTTCTTAAATTCAATGTCGTCGTTCCATTGTAATACTTGAGAATCATTTATTTTTAATTTATGTCTTGTGAAGAAAATTCTCAAATTACTTTTTAAATTACATTGTATAATAAACAGTTGGTCTTTGACTTCTAGAACTTTCGGTTCGAGCCAAACGGTTTCTAAAGTCCTTTTGATAAACACTTCAGGTAGGGTGGAAATTTCGTCACCAATGCTAAATTTATTATTTAAAATATAAATTATATCCCTTACTGAGATATAATGTAAATTATCGTTTTTTAAGTACTGCAACAGCTTGACAGATTTTCTTCCTTGTAATTTCACTGGGTAGATTAAGATTTCTGATACGTGCCGACTGTCTAAATCTTTGAGACAAATAAACAGATTTTCACTGTTAATAAATTCTTTTGATTGTTTGGTAAGTATTATAACAGAAAAGATATTAGGAAATAATTTAATTAGTTTAATTAAACCGTCCCTTTCATCAGAACTACTAGTATTTAGTAACAAAGGTATCTTTCTAGTTTTCCATAGAAGTTCGTAAGCCTCAGCTGGCTTCACATCTTTGGATTTATTTGTAGTTCTTAATATTTGTTTACCAAGTGATTCGGAGTGACGTTTCCATAAATTCTTGTTGTCACTATTTTCGCAGTACCCTTCAACTGCTTTGGAAATGTAACTAGTGATGAATTCGGCCACTAAATCATCTTCTTCAACCACTGTTACCCATTTGTCTTTAATTATTTCTTCCCAAAGGTCGTAACAAAAAGTATTTTCTTTCACACTGTGAATTACCTCTACATATGGTGTAAATATATTTGATAACAGTACTTTGTAAATGTCACTTTTAGCTAAAGGATAAAATCCACCTAATTTTCCTTTGTGCCAATCGGTAACGAACTGTAAGTATTGCTGTACTAACTGTTTAGTGGTCTGTTTTGGTAACACCAACTGTTTTAAAAAACCATTTACTTCATCTTCAATTGCTCCATCCAACTTATTAACGTGTATCTGTTTTGTGTACAAAAAAAGTTTATCCATCAGGGATTTATGATCGTTGTTATACTTAAATCCAAGTTTATCATAATCAAACATTGAAACGCTACCATTAGTGTCTATCATTTTGTACAACAACCACGTGTTGTCTATTTCGGAATTTCTATTAACTTTATTCAGAAAATCATTTTTAGTAGTCCCCCTATTGGTATACAGTACAAAAATTAAGCTATCCTGATTTTCCCGTAAGTGATTTACCACTTCGGTGTCTGTTTCTTTTTTAGTATCAATGGCAGTTTTTATTTCAACTACGGTCTCGTAATATTTCTGCATGGAAAAATCATCCTTCTTCGCTTTTTTAAATTCTCCCGCTTTTATGTCATCAGGTTTCTCTTTATGTTTTAATTGTATAAGATACGTAATTTTCTTCTTCTTTTGCGTTTCAATATGCAAAACTAAATCATCGACAGCGCCACATTTGTCTACGTTTGTTGCAAGCCACATACCATTTATTTCTTTGTTTCGAATACATCGCATACCCAATAAAGCTGGTATTTTTACTTCGTAATCCTTTCCAAAGTCCACAGTTCCGGGACTAGCCGAAAAATCCTATTGTAAACAAAGACACTACGGTTACTGACAAAAAGATGAAATACTATTTATAATTTATAAATTATAAACAAAATACCTTATATAAAGCGCTTATTAATGATATGATGGACTATAATATATAGTTTTACAAAATACTATCTTCATTGGTTGTAAAATCTTTTAGTTATTAATGAATAATGTGTCTGCAGAGGAAAAAACTAAGTCGTCGCCTGGTGGCTAGATAACTGTTATGGTCCATCATGCAAAATAACATTTACAGTTAACATATTCACTACAAAAATGATTGCAGTTTCAAAGGATATTATAACAGTGAAGTGAATACAAGAAATAGATAACTTTTTAATAAAAAAAGCCCCTTCAAAATTAAAAACACTACTCTCGAATTCTAAAAATAAAAACACAAATTTTATTATAAGACCTAATAGACTTAGACTTTATTAACATAAACCTAAAAACCTAATAATCTGTCTGAAGTCGATTCATAGGGTTACATTTATTGGAAAGTTGATTTTATTTCTTAGTATGTAGTGATAAAATTCTTGCAACTGCAACTAGCTGGAAATATTTCTCATCTTTAAAAAAAAAAATTACAAACCGCCACTATCCGCTCATATAACATATAAGCTTTCTGTACTCATACCCTGTACGCAAATGAAGAATTAACCTAACAATTTTTTCAGTTTTAAACCTGGCCCCACTAACAAACATAGCAACCAATCACCACTGATTCCTATGTAGTCTGTAACCTTACTAGGCTCATACCCTGTACGCAAGTAAAATGCAATTCGAAATCGACCCAGTAGTTTTTGGAGATAATAGAGATGATACAAACCAACAAAGATACATCGGAATCGATAACTTTCTTGTTTGAAAAACGAAATCTCTAAAACACTTAGTAAGAAGATAACATGAAAAACTTTTAACATGGTAAAAATTTGTACAATAGAAATCACTTTTAACGCTAAAATATGTTTCAATTTATTATTATTATTTCAGTAGTTACCTTTGGGATTCTGAATTCATCACTACTAACGGCCATTTTAAATTGCACATTCGCACGACTTTGTTCGCTGAACCAACTGACATTTATGATAACAGTTTATCAACAAGGGTATCTATATCATTATTATCCTTATCACAACGTAATAGTGATATGATAATCATCTGATAAAAACTTTTTACAGAAAGTAAACGAAATTCTGTTTTAGTAATTGTAATAATAATAATCGAGGATTTGAATTAAATAACGTTCCAAGTGTCAAAATACTAAAAACAGAACATCTGAAAATTAGATTCAGTAGAACCATTCAGAAAAAGTATTTATGACAATAAAAGAATAGAACTAAAAAGTTGCTATAGGAAAATATTTCTCATCAACGTTTAATATTTCAGAATTTGATAAAAATCATGAGTAATCCAATTGTTTTGCAACAAGTCATATTGAAGCTTGACTTCTCAATTTTAGAAACATCATCTATTTAAGTCTGAAAAAATTAATAGTTGTGCAATGCAGAATTTTCCAAACAAGCAAGGTATGTTTCGATCAAGGTCAGAGCATCGTACATATCTTTGAACCTTTTTAGCATTTATCATTTTCCAGTTATTAAAGCTAGGAAAAATGTCCTTTCGTTTTATTAGATGTTTCTTAACAAAATTCATTTTACACAAACTTCTACACTTAACTACTGTTAGTAGTATATTATAATGTCATAATTGACGACAGCATGGTACGGTTAGATCCATAAAAATTGGAAAATGTAAAAAACAAATGGACGTATTTTTAGTAATTTTTCATAATTTGAATATAAGGCGCGTTCAATACACGTAGCAATCCAAGTCGCTACCGCTCAATTTCCTTCAGTTCAAAGGAATCGCTTGGTATCGCTCCGTTTCAGTTCATAGCATGAAAAACCACCGCTACAGTTCGGAACGAATACTTGTTGCCACAAGCAGGTAGTACGTGATTCTGCTACCAATGAAGAAATTCATGACTGATTGACATGTAGCAGTGTACTATCTGCTCGTGGACATAAACATTGATTTACAGGTTAACATAGTGCTGTAACGAATAGAAGTTTAGGTTATAATATAAATTAATGATAAACGACTCAAAGTTGATTCCAGAAATTCTTTTCTAGTAAGTGGGAATTTATATATTTTTAAATTTGTTTTATATGTTTAGGTTATAATATTCCAAATGGCAGCTAGAGCCGTTCAATAAATTTGGATTGCTCCAGAATTAAACGTATATCAAGGTACACGAATCGTTATTGCATTGAATGCGCCTATAGTTTATTAGACATGACGCGTGACGTATCCTGCAGGCATTATCTGTCTCTTTCTTATTCATTACAAACCATATTTTTCATCCTTTATAAATCTCTAGGTTTACTTAATAAAGATATTGATAAGACAGAGACATACTGTTGTACCCCTAAAGTGCATGTCGTCTGTTTATAAAGAAATAGGTTAGGTTTTCAATTTCATTTTTATAGACAACGTGCATCTTGGAGATACAACAATCCGTCTCTTTATCATCAATAACAAACCATATTTTTCCATCTTTATTAATTAAGATTAGTAAATTAAACTAACCTAAAAATTAATAAAGGATAAAAAACATGATTTGTAATTAATAAGAAGGAGACATACAGTACCCCCAGGGTAGGTCACGTGCATGTATTTTTTTAATTTTTAATGTTAGCTTTTTGTAACGTTTCGTTTTTTTACGATGCAGTTATAGTTAATAAAAAGAATCCTTAAAACTGGGTCTTAATTTTCCTTTCAATAATCCCTATTTAACGCTCCCCATGCAGCAATATTAAGGAGTTCTCATAATCAATAGGTTATGTTTGAATTTCGTTAAAAGAAATTAAATTAGGTTGGTACCAGAAGCGTCAATGTAATCTGGATACCTTATGACTTTACTTTTTTTAAGTAAATCTTCTCAAATTGTGATCGGATTTAGAATTTGGTCTGCATAATCATTTAATTAAATTTAAAACTGTTGAGTTTCAGATTTCTTCTCTTTAGATCATCTCTTTTTAAAAATTAGAAGATTCTGGACAAGGTCCGTAAAGAACAATGGTGTTCTGTGAAAGGTAGGTCTTCTTATTAGCAGCTACTTGCGATCGAAAGAATTGTTAGACTAACGTAGAAATGCATCAGATAGAGAAGTCAGTGTGGCTCATCAGTGCAGAAACATAAAACTGTTCGATCGAGTCCATTTTGCAAATCGGTGTGTGCTATAGCACTGACGTTCGTCTGGTTGCACATGTATTTGCAATTTGCTCTTCTGTCTTTTTTTGTTTGTGAAACGCCATGGCGACATACATTCACGTCAATTTTGATGAGTCACACTGCCTTTTATTGATAAATCCATAGCAATCTATACAGTGTCCGCGAAAAAGTCTGCATCATATGAAAAAAAATTTTATTGAATGACTCATGAAAAATTTGTTTCCGACATCAGGTTTTACTTGCTCTAGAACCAAAAATGACTTAATCAAAAGTAATCATGTGGCCTTCACTAGCTGTGCATTTTTAGAAAAAATGTTCGAAAAATAAACTTATTTGACCGAATTTTGGAAAAACGTCATGAGAAAAAAATGTTTCCTTTGCAATTGTTTACCCGTATGCAAATTTACAAAAGCCTACCACAATTTTCATATTTTGCCCTTTATTCGCTTTTCCTTATTTGTTAATCAATAAAAGTCGATCCAATCTAACTCAAAACACTTATTATTTAGATACATACTACATAATACTCATTTTACGGTCTAAATAATCTTCTTTTCTTTATTTTTATGTAAAAAATAAAAATGATGCTTTGGTAAAGTAGCACACTTGGTGCAAAGTTCATCTCAGATATTGTTACCAAAAATTTTTGTTAATGTTTATTTGGAAGATGCGATAAGATATGTACATATGCATGCAATGCACGCCGTGATTAAAATACGATTTATGCGTTTATCTGTATGAATGAGATGAATTTTGCACCAAGTGTGCTACGCAGTGATGGATAAGATACAATAATATTTTATCTAGATACAGATATAGATAAATAAATGTTTATTGTATCTAGTAACAGATACAAGATACATTTTCATAATTATATCTAGATTCAGATACAAGATGTAATTATCGTATCTAGATACAGTATTTAGATACTTTGTATCTAGATAATACCCATCACTGAATATAGCTTACTGCAAAGAAACTAGAAATTTCTAAACGACAAACTAAATTGAAAAATAAATTTTTGTTAAGATTCGTTTATGAAGAGAATTTAGAAAATTTATTACCCTAAAATTATCTTCACCTGGAAAGGGATGACAAAATCAGATTTAAAAGTTAAACTGTTTACAAAACCGCAAAAGTTTCTAATTATTTTAAGTAAAAATACCTCTACCATTAAAGATACGGCTGAAGTGTATCTACCATAGTTACAGATACATGATTCATTTTCATAATTGTATCTAGATTCAGATACAAAATATAATTATCATATCTAGATACTTTGTATCTAGATAATACCCATCACTGGTGCTACGTTTGTGATCGAAAAATAAATTTGAGCAGATTGCCAAACGCCTAGAAATTCTTAAGTGTAGTAACAAAATAAAGTTTTATATAAAATGTGATGTGAATTTGCTAACTAGAAGATGCAAACACCTAATCAGTAGAGTTTTCCTTGATAAGTTGATGCAAAGGTATAGTAATAAAACATCTTTATTCTGGTTTAGACCATTATTACGCTCAATTGTACAACGGACCCTTAGTTTTGCTACAGATTTCAGATAGAGGCTGATTTTATTCAGTTTGTATAGGGTTCAGGACTGTTTTATTATTCGTTAATATTAAACTTTACTTGTCAAATCTAATTTGCCATTGCCAAATTTTGGTAGACACCTACAAAGATTAAACTGGATTAGCCTGATTAGTCCAAATAACCAAAGAAACAACTATTCAAACAACTACTGTGTCCATGGTAATTAAGAGTCAAGTACCTATTCATCTCAAAATCAACATATGAGATGCCTTGAACGGTCTTGAAGTATTTACATTCTACCCGTGGGATGCTTGATACATTGTCTTGTTTGATTGTACTTTGTTATAATCAAGGCACGGATTCTATGCAAATGCATATTTATAACTGTATGTATGTCAAAAAATGTTTTTGTTTCTATCCGTATCTAATAAAATACAATTAAATCACATCATAAAAAATTTGCATATTTTGCATATTTCGAGTCAATTGTGCATATGTTTTAATTAAGAGCATATCGCTGCATAATTCTTTCGATTTTCTGGTGAAGACTGTAAACCATTAGTAAAGAAATTGAATTTAAATCGAAAAAAAGAAAATAAAATCTAACAACCCTTCAAACCTTCAAACAAGTTTTACTTCTCTTTGGAAGTTCTAAAAACTATTGGTTCTATAACTGCATTTTAAGACTTTGTTGGCAATTGCAGATTAAAGGGGATCACAACACAGAAAAACAAGTTTGTTTCAAATTGAAGTTTTCAGATATTTATATTCGTGTGTAATTTCTCGGAAATTTATCTCATACGATAAGGAAGTTATGACCAATAATTGAGAAGTCAATGTGCAGACCGGTCACAACAGACGCTTGCCTTTTACATTCACATTTGCTGGTGTTTTTACAAGCAGTTTTTAGATTACGTTTTAAACTTAATATAAAAGTGCCTGCTTGTAGTGTGTACAGTTGTAAAAATAGTTCAAAGAATAAAAAGAATTTAGAAAAAAAACAGGAATCATTCCCCAAAACAATTTGCTATGCGGCTAGAATGCTACAAAGTTACAACTTTAAATATTTATTTGCATTTTAGTACTGGGATTATTCCTATATATCTTTTGTATTTTTTACTGTATTTTTATTTAAGGGATTTTGTAACAAATAAATTACCAACGCGAAATATAAGTTTTTAATTTATATTTGCATTCAACGTTTTGCATATTTAGTTGCATATTTTGAACAATTTAGTGCATATTTTTAAAAATCCAGCGCATATTTTAGTATTTTACAGTGCATCTAAATCCGTGCTTTGGTTATAATGATTTTATTAACTATTTGCTCCTATAGTGTTCTAGAACAATTACGAATTCGTTATAATTGAGCAGCTAAATATCTGGACATGTTTGTTATTATTTCATATCGAAGTTCTACTAACAAACTTATACCTATGTAATACATCAAATTTTCAAAACATCTTTTTCATGAATATTTTAATCTTACCAATCTTCAAACCTTTAGTTCAAATAAAATTTGAGATTATTACTTTTGGCAAGTTCAGACTTGGAACTTCTCATTCACACTCGGTATTTTACCATAAATCATTGTAACAGAAATGTTGTAAGGTTCATAAATGTCAGCAATTTCACATTTGGACATTAGGCCAATCAAATTAAATATTAAACGAGTTCTCAGTTAAATTTAATAAACAACTGTATTTGTCTTCTGAGTAGTTAATTATTCAAGCCCTTAATTAAGTAAGTTAAGATTCGGTTTTAAATGTTTATGCAAACCATAAATTGGTATTATGCCTGATATCGAAATTACACTAATTGACCAATACGTATATCACGTACTAAAAATCTTGCATAACTAGCAAACTAAAAATTTTAGAAACTGCGAGAGTCTATCTCGTTTATCAAGAACACTATTACAGAACTTTAATTTGAATCAGCTGTGAAAAACTTTGAGTATTTAATCATTTCCAAAACAAAATTGCACCAGTATGTAAAAACTCAAGATTGCTTTTTTAACAGCCTAGAGCCGGCCCTGATCATTATTATTTAAAACTGCAAATTTAGTTCTACACTCTGCTACTTAACCTCAATGCACACCCAACATTATTTATAATAAATAATAATAAATAATACTCAGTTATACCACTTCTTTAATTAATTTAATAAAACTAATTCAGTCATTCAGCATGTTTTTATAGAACAGAATTTTTTACCTTAGGAATATTGCATTCATCACTATTGGTAAACATCTTTAAACAACTTGAAACTATAAACACTACAGAAACTACTTATTTAATTTCATATTAAATTTAGAACTTGTTCTTGATTGTACTGTCATTTACAAAGTAAAATGATGTGATAAAACAATTTTGGTTGTGCGGTTGCACACTTAAAATAAACCATTTTATTCATAGCAGAGGTTCTAAAGTATTTGTAATAAGAGAGAGAACAATAATATTGACGTTGTCCTATACGATGACGCGACGCATTGAGAATGGGAAATCCCGGTAACAAATAAAGCCCGATACACATATGTTCTGTCGGATTAGGTTTTAGTTATCACTTCTTGTCTTTTTATGAGTCTACCCTGTTTTACTAACAGAAAATATTTAACCAGCCTAGTGATTTGATTTAACGATCAGTTTCACTGTTGATACTGATTTGTACAGAAAAATTTCTACACCTTATTTGCAATTACTTTTCGATGAAACAGCGTGTCATCATCTAAATTACCAAAATCAAGTCATAAATCAAGTAAAAGTTTTGGCATAATTTATTGTCATTTTTATAGTTAAAACTGATTTTGCTATAAGACATTAGTTTACTGACAATAATATATAACAGGCATTTTTTGCAAATAAGATAATAAATGAAAATAAAATTTCTTTGCAACTCTAAGCAACTTTCCTTATACAGGGTGTAATAATGCCGGGAATATTTGAGAGGGTTTGACAGTCTACTAGGGGAAGAATACAAAGCTGCATCATTGCTGAAGGCGGATATTTTAAACAATTTCTGTAAAAATACAATTTTATTTTAATTCAGAATTCATTGGCGTACCTAACGTATTGTGTCGATTAAAAAACACCCAGTGTCGTAGAAATATTAGGGTTTGTACAACCGGTATACCTCTGTATTTTCGCCACTAGTTTACTAGTATTTAAAGTTTCATTACAATCTATTAGATTAACATGTTGCCCAGATTTGATGATTTTATCTTCTTTACTCTTTGAGTTATTCAAAAACATCTTGTCATAACTTCAAGAAGTGATACTTTGAGCAATTTTAACCCAACAAGTCTTAATAAACCATGATCGTAAAACCAACCGTTTTCCAGCTACAGGGTGTTGCAATTTCATGAAAATTATAACAATTTTTTGAATAACTCAAAGAGTAAAGAAGATAAAATCATCAAATCTGGGCAACATGTTTATCTAATAGATTGTAATGAAACTTTAAATACTAGTAAACTAGTGGCGAAAATACAGAGGTATACCGGTTGTACAAACCCCAGTATTTCTACGACACTGGTTTTTCTTTTAATCGACACAATGCGTTAGATACGCCAATGGATTCTGAATTAAAATAAAACTGAATTTTTACAGAAATTGTTTAAGATGTTCGCTTTAGCAATGATAATAAGATGACACTATTAATTACAAACATCAAATACGTCTGTAAGTTTTTTAAACAAAACAATATTTACCTTATCATGTTGATAATTATTATCCCTGAGAGTTAAAATGTATCTTAAAGTTTGTGTGCGTTCATTGTTCAGTTAAAGTGCCTTTTCTTTATTATTTGCTGTTTGTTACTTTTCCAAATAGAAGAGTCCCTGACCGGCGAATGTTTATAACCGCTCACAGGCGTCTAGTAGAACGAAGTTCATTTAAACATGACGAAAGGAGTGACCGTCCTGCTGCTGTTCGAACACCTGATCTGGAAGAAGCTGTCTTAGAGCACATAAACGAGCATCCAGAAAGCAGTACGAGACAACTTGCTCAGGAGTTCAATGTTAGCCGTTTTACGGTCCTACCATGGCCATCGCGTTGGCCCGATTTAAATCCACTGGATTTTTTTGTTTGGGGACATTTGAAAACCTTAGTCGACAGAACACCAGTACAAGATGTAGATGATTTACGATAACGAATACTGGATGGATGCCAGCAAATTAGAAACATGCCGGAAATATTTGAGAGGGTTCGACAGTCTACTAGGGGAAGAACACAAAGCTGCATCATTGCTGAAGGCGGACATTTTGAACAATTTCTGTAAAAATACAATTTTATTCTAATTTAGAATTGATTGGCGTATCTAACGTATTGTGTCAATTAAAAGAAAAACCAGTGTCGTAGAAATACTGGGGATTGTACAACCGGTGTATCCCTATATCTTAGCCACTGGTTTACTAGTATTTAAAGTCTCATTACAATCTATTAGATAAACATGTTGCCCAGATTTGATAAATTTATTTTCTCTACTCTTTGAGTTATTCAAAGATTGTGATAATTTTCATGAAACTGCGACACCCTGTAGCTAGAAAACGGTTAGTTTTACGGTCATGGTTTATTAAGACACTTAGATTTTGTTGGCCTCTGTGCTCTGTTTATAAATGCAGGAAGTGTTTTCTGTCCCCTTTTGACAACTAAATAACTTCCTGTTTCGTGATGATCTGAAATCTTGATAGCATTTCTCGAAATAGTGTAGTTCTAACGGTAACAAACATGTGACATGAAATTGGCAGAAATGGTAGAAAATGGAAAGTTTTGGAAAAATTTGAGAGTGTAGATGTATTTATAGTTCTACCTAATGATAGTAATGGAAGCGAAGAAAATCGTGGAGATAAAAATGAGATGATATATAAAAATCATTTAAGCTGTCGCCAATGCAAACCAAGACTGTCGCGACATTATATTCACGAGAAGGCATAACAACTTTACGTGAAGAAAAACAAGATGAAAAAGACAATATTCCGCATGGCGGATTACAACATAAGACAAAACAAAAAGCAACAATGGAAAAAAAGTATACTCATTGCACTGATAATGACAATCAGTGATAAATTTGTTCAAGTCCGTCTATTACTCGATTTATTGAGTACTCTTTATATGAAGTATGCTATTCTTCCTGAAGATCTCAGCAAAGACCAAAGCTTGGTCCCATATTATGGAAGACATTCTGCCAAGCGGTTCATCCATGCCAAACCAATTCGGTATGGCTACAAACTGTGATGCTTGTGCGACCCTTTAAGTTTTTTGATAAATTTGAGCTTTATCAGAGAAATCAGGTCAATAGGCAAAGTATAGACTTAGATGTTGATAGTTCAGTTATATACATTTGTTATCAAATTACTAAATCGTTTAAAAGAATTCGGTCATGGTTATGCAGGTACAATTATGGCTAATAGATTAGAAAAGTTTCCTATTCTGACAGTGAAAACAATGTTAAAACGTGAAATAGGAGCATATGATTTTTGTACAGATAAAAATACCAGTGTATAAATTACAGCTTAGAACTATAACAGGATTGTGTTTCGTATGTGTTCGTTCGTGTAATTTGGTAAAACCAGTAGGATAAATAAATAAATGGATATTGTCTGAGAGGAAGAAACTGTCTATAAGCCAACCTAATTTAATATCAATGTACGGATAAAAATAGTTATAGATATAGAGTCTCTATAAGATCAATATGTAGACAACGACTCTAACAAGACTATTTGCAGATTAGAAGAAGCATAGTACAAGTATCTATATTTAAAAGAATATGGGACACCTATTGTTGGAGGTGGTAGACCCCAATTTTTAAAACAGAGACAAAGTTAGTAGATTTAATGGTATGGATCACTGTATAATGCCCATTGAGAAATAAAATAGATCCGCTGACAGTAATTTAATTTCAACATCTTACTTTCCAAAATTGGAATATGTCATAAAACTTTCGAAAATGCAACAACATTAATAAAACAGTAAACAGGATTTACCAAATTAATAAAAACCACAAAAGAAAAATCGGAAAAATTCAAAAACTTCTCTTTACTCAAATTTAGGAATGGTGAAGATAAAGATGAGGAAAAAGACAATTTGATTCGTGGAAGCTACTAGTCATCTACAGTAGAGTATTTTATATGTACCTGAAAACTCGGACCAGCCAAAAAAGACCGATTGGTCTAATGTCCAGTCGTTCCGAAAAGCCCGACACGCTTGATACCACTCAAAAAATCAGACTCGTTTGTCCATCCACTGAACATAAGTTGTAAAATCAAAGAAGCATTTTACTACATTCTTCGTATTACTGCCCTTTTGTATTCAACGGAGTTTTAAATTTTTAAAAGACACACATGTTTAATATTTTTCAGCAACTTCTATTTGGCGTCAAAATTGATTTACCCAACTTCCTAGTCTTTCCGTTGATGTTTAATTTTTATTATGTCCGGAAGGTCTAAATTATTTTATGTTCGATTTTATTGTGGATCTACCATAAAACTAGTAGAAATGGAGTTTCAGGAATATTTTTGGAAACGTTCCACGTCTAATGCCCATTTATTTAATCTGAATGTCTATAATTCCTTACAGATATGATACATAGTCAAGACCACTTTAGCCAACTTGTAGTTTACATATCACATTAAAAAGTTTTTAAGTAATGCAAGTTATTTGGGCATATTTAGATTATCAACGAACTCCGAAGGAGTTGTTACTGAATTTGCAAAGTCTGTCTGTCTGTATGTATGTATGTCCGCATTTTTGTCAAATTCTGGAATTTTGACTTCAGATTTGGATTCTACGTCAAAAACTAAAGACTACGTGGTATCTTTGTTTTTTGCTAACCCTTCGGGAACATGATCAAAATGGCGACCGAAAACTGCAAAATTCTCAAAAATGTTTTTTACTTTAGAATCGTATTCTATATCAAAAAATAGACAAACGTGTACTTTTAGTTTTTTGATATCACCTCGGGAACATTGTCAAAATGGCTGCCGAAGTCTGAAAAAAGTAACAAAACGAAGTTCGTTGTGGTTATGCTTTGCATTCTCAGATGTTTTTATTTTATTTATATAGAATATTATTTAAATAGCCACATTTTAGATTTTTAGTTTCAATTTACTTGTGTCAATGGAAGGTTGACAAACAAATTGAACGGAACGTTACTTAATAGATTTCTTGGAAAATCTAAAAATAGTGGAATTGTAAAGGTGCGTATTCACTTGAGCATGTCGGCCGCATGAGC
This sequence comes from Ignelater luminosus, assembly GCA_011009095.1. Taxonomy (NCBI): domain Eukaryota; kingdom Metazoa; phylum Arthropoda; class Insecta; order Coleoptera; family Elateridae; genus Ignelater; species Ignelater luminosus. Next base: position 51,698 of record VTPC01090633.1, on the reverse strand, counting down.
GCCGAATGAGCACATTTTTGCTCATGCAGCGTCCACATTATTCGACCATGTGCTCGGGTGGCGTTCATTCAGTGCTCATGCGGCCGAAATGCTCAAGTGAATACGCACCTTAAGAAAAGTGAATTAAGCAACCCCCGGCTAGAGATATCAAAGTTAAGTCAAAGGTTGTTGTGACCGAAAAACCTAGCTCAAGCAGTTAAAATGGTCCCTGACGTCCGAGCAAAAGGTCCTGCTTGCTCAAAAAAACCGAAGAACATGGTTTGTCAAGAATGTTTTATCAGCGTGGCAACCGCGATAAAATTCTAATATACCATTCAGAAAAATCCTGAGACCCATTTAAAAGCCAGATCTTTTATACTCGTGGAATGTATTCGTATATACGACGTTCGTCTCTGTAAATATTCCGCAGTTGAAATCGAAGAAAAAGCTTCACTGATGGTTCAAACAACCTGAAATATGTTCTGTACCTGAATTCTGGACTGCACACAAACCAGTTTTGAAAGTTGATTCTAAGCCTCTCTACACAGCCTGGTAGATATTATTTTGATAAGTTTTCATTTTACAAATCTGACCAAAAAGAAGCAATAAGTATTCAGCAACATTACCTAAAATGATAATAGGAACAGTGATAATAATTGCCCTTGGTCGTGAAATAGACCAGTTAATTCTAAAATAAAAACAGAAATGAAGCAAAATACTTCAACTAATTATTGTTAGTTAAAAAGGGATATGTTTTATCATTCTAACATTTATTTCCTTATGACTGAGCATCAAAGATATTCTTATACGAGGGTGGTTTGATAAGTGTTTAGGCTGACCATGAAGATGGCGTCACAGGTCAAAATGCTTTTATAGTTAGGATGGTCATCCTTCATATGGCACTGCTGAAAGTGTCACCAATTTTGGACGCGTAGTTTTTGTTTGACAGTCGTTTGTGTCACTCGATGTCAATGATTTGTAAAGAATGAAGCCAGTCGAATATCGTTCAGTTATAAAATTCTTCCGTTTGAAGGGTCAAACTCCAACGGAAAAAAGTCGAGTTGGACGCTGCCTACAGGGAACCTGCCCTTTCGTTCGTCACCGTAAAAACTGGGTGGCAGGAATCAAACGTGGCCGTATGAGTGTGTTTGATGAAGAGCGTCCGGGAAGGCCAAAAACAGCAACCGTTGAGAATATCATCGAAAAAGTCTATAAAATCGTGTTAGATGATCGTCGAATGAAAATAAGAGAGATGGCACAGACCGCAAGCATATCAACAGAACGCGTTTTTAAAATATTACATAAAGATTTGCACATGAGGAAGCTGGCCGCGCGATGTTGTTGACATTAGACCAAAAATGCGTGCGCATTGACATCTTAGTAGAGCTGTTGGATTGTTTTAAGCGTAATTCAATGAACCTTTTCGGCGATTTGTAACTGTTAATAAAACCTGGGTCTATTATTACACACCAGAGATCAAACAGTGGACTTTAACAAGCAAACCTGCTCCGAAGGAAGCGAAGACGGTTTTTTGGGATTCACATGGCATATTGTTCATAGACTATTTGCAAAAAGGAAAAACAATAACAAGATTGTATTATGCTTCATTTTGAACAGGTTGAAGAAAAGAATCTAGTCCAGTTCTCTTTCATCATGACAATGTGCCGGCTCACACGTCGATGATCACAATGGCCAAAATTCATGAACTTGGCTTCGAGTTGGTTACTCACGCCCCGTATTCTCCAGATGTGGCCCCGAGCTTCTATTTTCTTTTTCCAACCATGAAAACATGGTTTGGAGGAAAGAAATTTACGAGCTATGATGAAGTGATAGCCGCCGTGAACGCGTATTTTGCAGACTTTCAAACATCGTATTTTTTGATAAATTACAGATTGTTAAGAATCTTAGTGTCCTAGATTGCTTTGCCTAGAGAAAAAGTACAATGTAGGCTGAAAACTGACAACCCAATTTAAATACTTAAGAAAAGATTAGCTAATAAAAATGGTACAAGTTTAATGTAATTCGTTAAATTATCACAGAGTATTGTAGAGGAGATCAAATTGCAACATTTGATTTCGAAAACTTTAACTGTATACTTTGCACGAAAAGATCGACCAGTGGAGAAAGCGCGAAAAGTCCAAAGCATTTCAGAAGTAAAACACAGCCCGGCCTGATATAATTGAAATATACTTGATGTGATCAAAAAACATTTGGAGTTATAAGTGTTTTAAACTTTGTGCTGAGATCTCAAGTGACATCTTATATTACCTGTTGCAGTAATGGAAGCGTCACCATTGCTAATCACTGCTTTAATGTTCTATTTTAAAGTAAAGACTTGAATAGGCTGTAACCAGCAAAGTATAAAATATAAAAATATGTATAATAAACACGCGGTATTCGTTTACATAAACGGCAATTACACTAATGCTATTTAAAGGCAATAATGTTTTCTAGATAACAAAGTTTTCTTAAGCAAATTTCTTGCTGTGACTAATCGACCGGCAGGCAACCGAAAAGACGGTAAACACCATCAAACTTCTTTGTTAATTTACTCAACACATTGTAGTATGTATATACGCTCTGAGTTTAATTCTTTCTTTAATATACTGTTTTTATAAATCCTGTTTGCAGAAGTCAGTATTAAGGACTAGGAATTTTATTACCTGTATGTAATTTGTCAAATTGAACATGGTTTACATAAATCAAGTCATTATCCAAGGAAAGGCTATAATTAAAGTTTTTACTTTACTACTTTTTTGTATTCATTATGAATGAATACAGTGCCATACCAATATTTTCAAGCAGAACAATTTTTACTCATCTTTTCCAGAATTTATATAAGTACTACAAATTTATTGATGTCTACGATTGTTCGAAACCTTTGAATTGTTCAAACACTTCTGTCGACGTACATTTTATACGATGTTCATTATTTTACGGTGCATTTTTTGTTCTACTAGAACAGCCAGTACATTCTAGCTAACGAATAATCTAAAGCGCTTTTCCAATTATCAATAGTTCAAAAATGTCGTTGAAAAACCCCATTTTATTATTTTCAAGTATTTGTTAGAGGCTTTTATATAAATAATTCTTAACAGATATTTATGTATATCTACGTTTATATGCAAAATTAATTACTCTTAATAGATTACAGAGAACTTCATTATAGGGTATATAAATAGTTGTCACTAACATAAATAAAAGATATATTGCGTGTGTCTTTCTTCCAGATTATTTAGTTCCTACAAGGAAATATCTAGAACGTTGACAACATTCTCCTTGGATACATATACGGATATAACCAGGAGGTAAAGTTAGCCAGCCAAGCAGGTAGTATAATCAAGATTTTATTTTCGTGCAGTGTATCTTCTTTTACATATTTTCTCGGTCTGTGCATGCAGATGTATGAACCACGCCCGGGATAACTAAGATCCCACCCCCAACCCTTAATGACGTAAGCAAAGCAAAACAAAGAAAAGTTCGCCACCGCACACTATGTCTAAGGAGCCGCGGATTTTTAATGATGCGACTTGCGGTTGAAACGACGCTCTTCAGACCGTTCTTCTTTCTCTCATGTTTCTCTTTTACATTTCTGGAGAATTTATAGAAAGTAATAAGAATAATTATTTTCCTTTGCTAGTGCGTTTTAAATTAACGCTGAAAGAAATTGACGCTCGTTTGAAATTCCAAAACCCTCTTTCTTCGACCGATATTACCGCAACATCTCTAAAATTTATTATAAAAATGAATTGGAAAATAATGGCATACAGAGTAACGAGTACGGTTTTCCGTAAGAATTGTGTTTATAATACTTTTTCATTATTTGTGTGTATGTATTTATAACTAATTATCTTGAAAAATAAATTGAAATAAAATATATCTGCCTGAAAAATCATGCATAGCTTAATCTTTTTAAGGAAGAATTCTCAAGTTTTCAATTGTTAAACAAAAAACATTAAATAAAGAAAATAATGTTTGCAGCCTCGTTCAACATATTTTATATACTGGGTGTCTATTAGAATAAACCTTCTGTACCATGCCCGCTCAAAGAAGTAAGATCGCGACATTTATTTACTGCTGTGGCTTGCTAATGGTTAACGGAACCTCATACATAAACTTCCTGATGAACTTGCTATGAGAAGAATCAAATAATATATAAGATAATTGACAAGATATAAGAAGGTATTTTCATTAAGATATTAGACACACTACATGCCTCTTGTAGAGAACAACACTTCACTCGGATCTTTATGGATCTATCTTTACAAAATATTGTAACCCTATTTATATTACAACTTAGGCTACCTGCAATCCACCTGTAGATTCCACCTGCATGAAATATCTATACTTGATCTGTAAAGTTAACACTAAACTTGTGTGTTGCAGATGCATGCAGTCAATAAGATGTACAGGTAGAAATTCAATATCATCAATATCAAAACAAATTCCGTAAGATTTTCATCAATTTGTAGCAATTTGCAATTTTGTTTATGATGTCATTTAGTGAGACCTTCCCCCTCTAGACGGTAAAAATGGTTACTCCGTGGTTGCAGAAGAAACAGTTGTTTTGATGCCATGCTAGAAGAAGCAGCAATCGCTCATAATGTGACATGATAAATCAGTAGCTACCACAGTCGTAGATGGTAGCTACAGTTGTGGCAATATGTAAATATGTTGTAATCCTTGAAACGGAAATTATTATAAATAAACATTGTATATTACATTTTTTGTAATAGTGAGCAGATCCGAACTTTTCAAATTCAACGCCTATAAACACCAAATGTGTGTAGGGGGCCTGGAAACTTTGACTCCACATAAATGAAATCAAGTACACAAGAAGTGTATTTTATTGAGATGTTTTCAGACATTGCTCACTTCTAATGCTGTGCTACGTCTACAGTGTATCTAAAGCTCAAAGTCCACTATAAGGATCTTCTAAAACACTCTGATACTGTAAAGGACAAAAAGTTGTCCTGAAGTATCATTATTCGCAATATTAAGATTGGGTTTCAAATAACGGACAAGAGATGGAAGATTGATTTTGTACTTTTTTTAAAGACACCGTCTTGAAGATTAAATGGATGATCCAATTTGACTTTTTTTTACTATAAAAATACAAGCTTGCTTATAATTTAACCGATTTTGTATATCTCAATATTTTTGAAATTCCTGCATTAATTAGTTTTACGAGGTATGTGAGAAAAGTAATGAGACTGATTTCATACTAACCAAAGTTTTTATTTTTTTCAAACAACAATGTTATTCCCTTCAAAGTCGTTCCCTTGGGCAGCTATACGCCGGCGGAGTCGTTGTTCCCACTCTTGGTAGCAGCGCTGGAAGTCTTCAACTGGTATGGCTTTTAACTGGTCGGTTACAGTCTTTTGAATGTTCTCCAGAGTTCCAAAATGACGTCCTTTTAGAACAGGTTTCAATTTCGGGAAAAGGAAAAAGTCACAAGGACTCAAATCAGGTGAATAGGGGGGATGAGGAACAACAGTAATGCGTTTTGAGGTCAAAAATTCACTGATGGAAATTGCTGTGTGGCACGGAGCATTGTCATGATGTCTGTCAAAATTTGATGCACGGTGAAAGTGTTTAAATTTAACTGTTCACTCATCATCCTTATTGTTAAACGACGGTCTGATCTCACAAGAGCCCTCACACGTTCAACGTTTTCGTCAGTTTTTGAAGTTGAAGGTCTCCCTGAGCGAGGTTCATCTTCAACGTGTTCTCGGCCGTCCAAAAATGATTTGTGCCAGCGGAAAACTTGTGCTCTTGATAAGCACTGTTCCCCATAGACCTGTTTCAACATTTCAAAATTCACACTCGCGGATTCACCAAGTTTAACACAACGTTGCTCTAAATTCCGATGCTCCATTTCTGTAACACACAACAAAAACACAACTTCACTGATGGCGCTGTCAAAAATAATGTGTTAGCTGTACGGAGTTGTAACTCGGACTGAGGAAGTGGAAGCGATAAACAAACCGGTTTAGCACAGGCCGGTAGACACAACGTTGCCAGATCTCCCGCAGTGTTGCCAATCTCATTACTTTTCTCACACACCTCGTATCTCTTTGTAAAATTACAATTAAACCAAACTGAAAATAGAGTTCTTATATTATACAGGGATACACAAAAGTAAATATAGACTTTCAACTTCGCGTAAGCTTCATACTGTGTACTTCTTTGGTATATTTTTTTAAGATTCTTTATGCGACTCCATGAATTCAACTGGGTCTGGCGAATTATCTTTAAAGATATTTTTTTAATAAAACCACTTTATAAAAGTAAGCCGGGGATTAGAAAATCTTTGAATCTTACCAGATATTTATTATCAATTTTTGAGGAAATGTTATCTTTATGTAAGGTGACTTAATTTAGCTAAAACCACATTTATCTTATATTTTTGTTTACTGTTCTGTTTATCAAACCCTCTGATGTGTTAATTTGTCGCTGAAAGAATAAGATTTGCAAGAAGTTGAAGCACCATTTAAAATCGGATGCATGCCTTTAATAACCCTTCGGTGTCAAAAATTCCCAAGCTTCTTTTTTACTGAACCACTTAATTTTCACGTAAGTGTTTGTAAACTCCTTGATCGTTTTTCTGGCATGTAAAGGACATCATAAGAATGTTTTTCTAGAAACTTTGCTAATATCAGTTTTAACAATAAACTTTGGAAGTCAATAATTCCATGTATGTCCTAGATACTTTTGATGATATGGCAAATACTTACATGTGGTGTTTCTGACAACTTAATTATTTTTTAAATGATGATAATTTTACAAAGCGTAAACAACTCGATTTAAAATTTTATATAAAAACTTTTATATAAAATTAAATAAAAAATTAAATGCTTTTAAAATTAGGGAATATTGTCAACAAATAATCAATTAATACCCAGAGTTTTTCCTTATCATAGTTATCACCTGGTACTCAATTATAAAAATAGAAAGTTTTAATTTACATTATTACTTAAGCGTTGAAGATTATTTAAAAAAGAATATAGATAAGAATTGATAATGTAATGATAAACTTCTAATTTAACAAGTGTTCATGTTTTATTCTTGTTTATAGGAAGATAACAAGGAGATGATAACAAAAACAAGACAAATAAAATAGACTTGTGAAATACAGAACAAGTGACTCAGAAAGTGTAGGAAGAAGACTAAAGAAATAACAGAAAATTGAAGGAAGGGATTGTGGTAATATTAGAAAAGAGGTACCGAGAAATATAGTTAGATATCGTAACTGAATTAAATAGGTATGTACAATCTTACAGCGAATTGGGATCTTTAAAGTACATACTCTTAGGATTTAGGAACAGTACAACTCTGCAAACATTAAAGATTAAAACGCATTAGGTCCTTTTTAAGAAACATTAGAAAAGAAGGTAAAGTAAATACTTTGACCTATTGAGTTAGGAATTAAACTTTACACTTTTAATGAGCTAGTAACTAGAAGTTTTTCTTGATAGCAAGAGCAAGACCTAACTGCACTTACAAGTTTTGTTAATCATTGTCATTCTCTTTATGTTGCCCTCCCATTACAGGCAGTCACTTGCAGTTGTTAAACATTGCGATATAATACAACAATTGTTTTTTTTGTTACATTTACAGTATAAAAGCTATGCTCAAAACTTTGAGCTATTCCCTTCAAAATCTAAACAAGGGATTTTCGAACATGCATTTACTATAACCTCCATACAGTAGCTAAAATTGTTCTTGCCAATGTCTAATCATCAAGATGCAAATTACCCGCCATATTCTAAGACAGAATATATTGAACGCCAATGAATTCTGACGTCAACAAGATTGCATAACTTCTTATCAGTATCACGAAACCTTCACTCGGCTTAAATATAATAACTTTTGCAAAACTTAATCTTTTAAGATTTTTTGATCGGTTGTGGAGACAAAAAGTTACAATTGAGATAATTTTTAAGCATACTTGATATTTAATTTTTGATTATCACAAGATTTATACATTCAAGAAAAACATTTTTCCGAGTCCAAGTACTAAATTTTCCAGGAGTTCTATTTTACATCTTAGAGATTTCCATTTTCTGAGTTATTAATAAAGTAAGTCGTTTGCCATGGAATAATTTAGTATGTCTTCTGTAACCTCTTTTTTTTTCTATACTATAACCGGAGTTCTATTGGTTTGTCCCCCCAAATGATCTCACCGAAAAAATTGCAATGCTTCAGACTTTTTTAATTTTGCTTGGGCTTTGTTAGTCTTTCTTCTCCACCATTTATATGTATTGACTTTGTAAAAGTTATAAACTGAATATTGGTAATCAATAAAAATGAGATATTTCATGCCTATAACCAATAAACACAGATTCATAAATAAAATAATAAATGAATAAAGTACTACTATTACATGATATGCATGCTTATATGTGAAAATCTAACTTTAACAAAATTCTATACCATTTCATTCTTTGTTTCTCCTTAATGTCTGTTTTATTTTCAATGATTGCTTCGGTATAGGTATAGCAAAGTGCAATCAGAGTTATCACATAATGTCGAGTGACTTTTTTTGCCTAATATTATTAGGCAATATTTATGTTTTATGTTGTATAAAAGACTTTGAGTATAGCGCTTTTTTCTTTGGAACTTCAAAAAGGAGTTTTCAGAAACTTTTCGAAATTCTTGGTTTAGAACTTTTATTGCCACAAAATTTCAACGCCAGAAAAATAGTCTTCTCTTTCTCAACCACTTCCAATTTGTAAACAGTCCATTCTACCAGAAGATCTCTAGAGTTCAGAAAGTCACAAAATTTAAGATCCAACATGTAACAACAAAAATCACAAGCAGGCAATTTACATTGCCAAAAATGATTTTTGCTTATCGTTACTTTCTGTCATTGCTATTTTATATTTTTGAAACAACACTACGATAATTATATTATTCTAAAACTCTCCTGGTACTAGAAGTAACAAAAATAGTAATCCAGAGGTTTGCCATAAAAAATATTTTCACAGAGCAGGTTATCAACTATACAAACAAAATTAAACATCCAAAATTTGTCAACATCTGCCATTTGCAGCACAAAGCAGAATACGCATTGGTTTTACTTAATAAGTTTAGAGTGACACAAACACAGCGATTAATGAAGACTTAACAATCAGGCAAAGACAAGGGAAAAAAAGATTTGGAACTGACTATAAGCTCAGGCAAGAAAATCAAGAAAATGCAAGTTTCAGACAAGGAAAAAAAGTAGGTAGATCTTGTACGGCATCTGCACAATCTAGGAAACAACATACTAGATCAATTGAGTTGGTCGTATTTTGATGCAGATTTCCTTTAACGTAGGAGATATAAAGTTGGCGAAATCACATACCTCTTTAAAAAACGTTACTTGATGCCTGTTTAATTTTGAAACTAACCACGTTCATTCCAAAATCAAACAGGGTTTTTTCCAAAAAAAAAGCTCTCATAATTCCAACTTTTCTATAAAATGAAATCAAATAAATTAATTTCAAAAAAGAAATTGTAGGTCATTGCAAAACACCTACATTACAAGTATTGCATTTTATAAAAAAAAGAATGCACAAGTTGCAAATTCTGGCTCACGCAATATAAAGAAGTGTATCGACTTACTTCATAAAAATACTATATAGTAAATGCAGAATGTTTAAATAGTAAAAGTGTGATAATGTTATAATTGCATATTTTGCAGAATTGTTATTTTTCTGTATATTTTGTGTATAAAAAGAAAAATTGGAAACCTAATAAACAGTATTTATCATTCATTTGGTTTTACTCACTACAAATGTATTGCCGCTAAAGCCTTTTCTACCAGCTTAATGAGATTGTGAGGCTGCAATCTCAGCAATACATAAATACAAGCTTTTTGAATATTTCCTGAAGTTTGCTCAATGCCCATTAATATTCGGTTTTTACTTACATATGTAATTGAGGCCAGAGGTTACAAATCGAATTAAATTCTCGATGTGGAAGGCGTACCGATCATCGATTTGGTAAGACTTAAGCATCTCGATTCAATCTGACTCTTGCTGATAAGTATACCTTACCTTACTTTATACGCTAAAGAGTCTCCTCAAATGGTTGGTCTTCGAACTTTAATATTATCCTTTGTTAAGGGAGTGTACGTTATGTAACCTGGACTATTTCTTGTGGTTTATGTCTGTACAGCAATAGGAAGAACATCGAAGTAGCTAACATATCCATTACTTGTGATAAGATCACAGGTACGATCAAGCAACGTCCAAGCCCAACAGTATCTCATACGAGTAGCAATTTTATGTACCAAAAGAAAAAGTAAAAAAGGATCCTTCCAACAAGTTTTTTCTGTTTAGAGTTGTTGAAATCGTAAATAAGAGGAGATGATTGTACATATATTTTCAGAGAAAAGTCGAAAGCTTACTGCGTAGAACTAGTTGAATTAGATTTCATAAGCTAAGATCAATTTATGGAATTCATGACTAGCCAAATGGTAAGGCTACAAGATTTAGCAGAGTGTTCACAACTAGCTGATGGAAAACTGACTTTCTTGATTTATAGTTATGTGTATTTGCAAAATGAGCATTGATGATTCGAAGGCCGTAAATGTAATTAAGTGAAAGTTTGAAGATCGTTGATTTACTGTATTAACAGTAAGTTACAAGGAAATGTTGATAGTTCAGGTCTTCTTTACAGTTTCTGTGCGATCATACCAGATAACTGTCTGAATTACTTCTTTGCTTTAATACTTACTGCAACTGACAGTAAGTGATTGGACGTTCAGATTTGTATGTCATATAATCATAGCATTATGATTGGTAGTTTATTGTATTAGAGCGTGATACTTACTCTGACTGTGCCTTAACAAACCGTACAATCAATTAAATGCGGTTATCAAAGAAAAACTGTCAATCTTTTATTCAAAAATTTCAAAATTGTTTGATTTGACACGTTAGTCTTTGCGAAAACTAATTCGGCAAAAGGTTTGAAATTGCCATTACGATAAGACTGAACAAAATAGTTGCAGCAAGAACAGTTGAGAATCAAGCAACCGATGCATCAGTTCAACAAAATTCTATGCACTTACCTATGTCGATTAATAGAGAAAAATGCTGAGCTCAACATGGATACTCTCATGTAAGCCTAACATACATTTTCTGAATTAACATTAATAGTAAGAGTAAGAGAATGCCATAGTGCTCTCTGTAATGTAAAGCAACCTGAATAATGAAAAATATTTGTTGTAATTTATTTTACCCTAGGCCTAAATCCAATTAGCCTAATCTGCCACTTACTGGTCGCATGCAACGTATACTGAAGCTTGTGTGAAAACTCTGGAAGCATTTACTTTATACTTACACACGTCCTTTCTCGCTTCAATAACTGCATGAAATATATTTCAATGAAGTATTTAAAATATAGTTAATAGTTACAAGGCTGCAGTAATAAGTCGAAAACTTGAAAGGTTTTGCCCGTTGGAGAAAAAGATTGTAGATAATACTCGCTAAATCAGAGACACAGGAAGCACCCAAGTCTTTATTCCATTCATTAAATATAAATTAAACCCGAATAGCTGAAGTTGTTATTTAGGTATTTTTTTTAATCAGTCGTAAGATTTGCAATGAGAAACTAGAAAATAACTTGATATTGCAATAGAATTTGGTTGAATAGAAAACTGTCCTTTAGAAATGCCAATTTGTTTATTTAAAAGTAAATTAGTCTATAATCTCAAAATGAGAAATTAATTGACTAATTAATTAGTTTTGTGTAATCTTATTAATTAAATTACTGTATGTACTCTACAACGATTCTAAATGCAAAAGAAGTATGCGTCTAACACAAAACGAAAGATATCTACAGTTAGTTAAAATAAAATAAACAATTTCAGCATAAAAAAATAAACTCGGCTAGAACAATAGTGAACTAAGAAAGGAACTAGAAGTAACGAACGTCTGGAGATACATAAATCATCTATTACTTTTCAGGAAAGTGAATTAGTATGAAGCAAATTCGATAACTAAATCAACAAGCATGAGTTCGTTAACCTATCAAGCGTCCCATTACATGATTTGTCTAAAACCAATTTTCTCAGTGTAGATAAGAATTTAAAGATTACTATTTATACAGCTTTTTCTTTATAGCTAAAAAGTTAGATTTTATAAAGAAACCTGAAGGTATCTCGCTTATTAGGCAACGTTAACGTAAGAGCTATCTATTTATACAGAATAACGTGTACGATTGTACGACATGTAAAAACTGTTCAAAACGATCTTAGAAACAAAATAACAATCAGTTTGCAAATTAGAAGGATATAAAAATAAACAGTGACTGAACAGTGAAAGTTAACAGATCATTTTAATTCGAAAACAAATTAATTCTTGTTTATTTTATTCGAATAGGTGTTCATTTTACATCCCCAAATAAAAAGCTAAATACAAGAATTTATCTCAAAAATACTTAAATACTTTAAACTTGACAATAGACTATTAATTCGCGCATACTTCATACTCCATCAACATCGTGATCACTATTTGTCTAAAATTTAGCCCTGTCGCTTTGGTTTCACGCAATTCACACAAAAGTGTGACCACTGTTGTATGATTTCCCTCTGCATTTCACTTTTCATCACCATAATGCAAAGTTAAACATTTCACCGAGGGAAATGTTGGAATATACGTAACATACAGCTTTGATTAGTTATAACCCTTAGTGTTCATTAAATGCCCTGCAGCTATTTTTACAAAGAATCAATCCATAGAAAGATCAACGTATTACGATATTAGTTTACATTTCAATTAACGCAACTGGATATTGTTAGGATTATTCGAATTTCTGTTGGGTATATATTGTAAAGATTGCTGTTTGATTAATTATCCAGAAAGGTATTTTTTAAGAAATTTTATTTATTTAGAATTTATAACATTAAATTGAATCTTCTTGAAACATTCTCTGGTTTTTCGTAATTAAAGCAATTATAAGGCGCAGAGCTTGAATCGATACAATTTAAATTAAACAGAAAGAAATAAGCAAAACACAAGGGTAAATTGCGTACACACAAAAGAAACACATCAGAAGAAAATTCGCCCCTAAGAAAACCCACAAATCAAAGTTACATCCCGTCGAAAAGAATAATTATAAATTCGCTTCACCCCACATGAAACGACACACATACGAACGGGGGTGTCATAAAATTTGCCCCACGTAATTAAAGCAAAGGTGCAGTTTTTCTCGAAGGGTTGGGATTTAGTCAAAGGGAGACATAAAACACTCAAGTAAAACAAGAAAGAATGCAAATAAGGTAAAGAGTGAGTCTTTGCTTAATTCACGCGCACTCTTCCGTTTCTTTCTCCCCCTCTGCCCCCCGGGATGCTTACTGCTTAGTTTTCACCCCCCGCAATGCCCCCCAACGGCATCTAAAGCTTGAGTTTTTGCCACAGCCTCACATGCGCAAATGAAATCGATTAAAATGCGAGTTTGTGCTTTGAAGAAGAAGTATTAATGGCAGTGGATGGGGGTGATATAAGGGGTTACAGAGGGATGAGGAGTTGAGGGGAATGTAAGAAAGTTGACTGCGCTCGTACGTGTACAGCGGACCGAGTATGTAGAGCTTTTTTCCCCGCTTAAATTTTAATTATGCTGGTCCGCTTTTCGTGGTGGAACTTCAGATAAGATGGAATTAGCCCGGTCGTCGCTTATCTTTGTATTTATGTTTTAGTTCTAGTTTATTAGACCGCCGGATTTTTATGGACTGTTTATAAAGCTTGATTATGTTATAATGGCCGGCAATTTTTCTTGTCTTGTTCGTATTAATTAAAATTCCTATTATTTTTGTTCTTTGCGAAACAAAAAGCTCTCGAACGTTAAATAGTTTAGCAATTTGTTGTTCTTATTCAATTTTACTTATAGCCGCTGTAATTTCTAATATCTACGAACGCAAAGTTAACTACTTTGCATAAATTAACAAGCGACACCCTTTATGATAGATCCAACACCTCAATAGTTCTTAACGGTAGTTTTTTGCTAATTATTTGAACTTCCTTAGTGCAAACAGATGGCATACGTGAAACATAAATACTAATTAATCTTGATAACATTTTCTTATCTAGATTTCTTTCGATTTTATTTCCAAGTAGATGGATGTTTATGAAAGAAAAAAAAGATGATAATTGAAAAATTGAATTTAAAACAATTCAACTACATAAATATATTGTTACAGTTATGATTTATTGTTGCAAGTGTAAAGCTACTAATATAAGTACGGAACCTAACAATAAGTGAAACCACTTGGTGCGGTCAAGCTTCTTTATAATTAAGTCATCAAATACAACAGAAGTTTATACCAGGGTCGCTTCGAATTTAATTGGAAACTACCGATAGTAAAAACTTAGAATCATAATTTACTACATTTTGTAATGAAAATACACATTTGTAATCTTGTAGGTATTTATGATTTCTTTCTTATGAATAATAATATGTATTTGTTTAGTGTTTACATTTTTTAGTGCTTACATGAAAAAAATTGGAAATATACAAAGATATCGCTGTAAACGCAGCTTCTAAGCAATTTTAATCGGGAATACACAACATTTTAAAAACGTCTATACTTTTTTAATTCTTTATCTGACTAAAGTTCTTTCTAGAGTAGAGTATGCATTAATAATATGGAATTCTTTTATATTTTACCCTCACTTATAATTGAAAAAAATTAATTGTAATGGCTTACCGATAGAAGTTAGAGTATCCTTCATTTACAATCTCTAAGTAACCGACGAATTGGCTATATTTGTTTCGTATAGCACTTGGTAAATATCTTTCACTTCAATAAATTTATGGTGCACTTGTGAGTATTACTTATTTGGTTATTATTTTTTTTAATTGTGTAATTATTTACATTTGATAGATATTCTAAGAATTAACTGCTCAAACTATTAAGAATCGGTTGTGTGTAAATTTAAATAAAAGTTTTCGGTAAATTATCGAAAATTTCTTGTAAGATTTGTGTCCTATTCATAACCGTAGGTCTTGGACTATGCCTAACTTGTGTTATAATTATGCTTTCCAACGCGTTGTTGCTGCCCACCCGCGAATATGTACTACAACTACAAGTACTACGGCCCACTTTTATATTAGGTTTTAGTCAAACATCAGCATTTAGAATGAAAGTGTAGATTAATTTTAGAATTTAGGTGGGAGATAGCCAAAGAGCTTTCCGCTTTCCGACGAGTTATTTATGTTTCAGTCAAGCTCTACCAACAGTATTATAGTTACTTCTAGAATCGTTAGACCTGAAAGACATGAATTTCCACTTTTTGGATTTTCTTGTTGTTTTGGAAATAAAGAATAGCAAATTCTAACAAAGTCCATTGTTTTGAAACCATACCTAATGGTTTATTAATAGAATTAGCAAAGCCAAACTCTTCATCATACTTACTTGCAAAGCTAAAACTAACTCGAAAAATAAACAAAACTGAGTTTGAAATATTCCTGGATTCTTTGCACTAAAATCTATTTGTGCGTCAAGCAAGACAGTCCAAACCTAAAAAATAAGTGATGCAAACCAATTTTTAAAAAAAACCAAACATGATTTACCCAATATCCCAAGACTATGATTTAAGAAGATAGAGCCTTTTTTCAGGGCAGCATAGTAACATAATCTTGGAAATAAAACATAAAATATTATTTGATAAGATCAAAGGAGTTAATGGATGCGATTTAACGAAATGGAGAAGAAAGAAGTATTAAGCCATAATTTACAAATGAATAATTTTATCTAGAAATTGATCTACGCAATATAAAAAGTGAGTCACATAAGCAAAGATATTGAGAAACGCGCTGGGTTAGATTTTATAATTTTGTGAATTTTGCCCAAACTTTTTATTGAACTCGATACTGTCTAAGTTCCTTAAATAGTTCGCTGCTTTATCTCCTGACTCTTTTTCAAATGATGATAATATTCATATCCTCATTAATGTACCAGGTGTATACCTATGAAATGAGACTTTCAGCTATTAGACCACAGATGTCGCTAGGAGTATTTTTAAACTGTCCCAAATGTCTTATTTTTTTTGTCTGTCGTCTGTCAACAATATTCAATTCATTGTTTGTGATGTTTCATACAACAACGCATTTTTTTCGCTCTTAAAAATGTCGAATTTCGTGCCTTCAAACTACGATTTGCGGACATCGTTGATTTTCTGTTATCAATTGAAGAAAAACGCTTCTCAAGCTCATCAAATGCTTATAGAAGCTTACGGTGGACATGCTCTAAGCAGAGCACAGTGCTTCAGGTGGTTTGAAAAATTCCGAAGTGGTGATTTTAGCGTGGAGAACGAGGAACGTGGCCGGCCACCGAAAAAGTTTGAGGACACCGAATTGCAAGCATTGTTGAATGAAGATGATGGTCAAACGCAAGAAATGATGGCAGAGCAGTTGGGAGTGACTTAAAAAACCATTTGCAAACGTTTGAAAGACATGGGCATGATTTTAAAGGTCGGAAGATGGGTGCCGCATGAACTGACTGAAAGGCAGCAAGAGAACCGAAAAACCACTTGTGAAATGCTGCTCTCCCGGTTCAAAAGGAAGTCTTTTTTGCATCGAATCGTTACGGGTGTATTTCTCCAATCCCAAGCGTAAACGATCGTATGGTCCGCCCGGCCACAAGCCAAAATCAACGGCCAAATCAAATCGCTTCGGCCGCAAGGCAATGCTGTGTGTTTTCTGGGATCAGCATGGTATGATTTGGTACGAGCTATTAAAACCAGGTGAAACAATTGACGGTGCACGCTACCAACGACAATTGGCCGATTTGAACAGCGCTATACACCGAAAACGCCCAGAATATGCCGATCGGCGTCACAAAGTAATTTTTCTTGATGACAATGCACCACCACATCGAACAAGAGCGACCCGGGAATTGGTGGAGACGTACGATTGGGAACCGCTGGTGCATGCGGCTTACTCACCAGACTTGGCGCCTTCCGATTATCATTTGTTTGCATCGATGGGCCACGCACTTTCCGAGCAGCGCTTCAATTCTCACGAAGAAGCCAAAAAATGGCTCGATGATTGGTGTGCGGCCAAAGACGGCCAATTTTTTTGGCGCGGCATTCACAAATTGCCTGAGAGATGGGTAAAATGTGTCGCTAGCGATGGCTATTATTTTGAAGATTAAATTTGTAACCATTTTTTGTTAATAAACGTTTAAAATTGAAAAAAAAAAAGTCTCATTTCATAGGTATACACCTAATTTCCCAAAAATACTATTTAATGTTTTGTTAAGTGTTCTTTAACTTTAGGAGTGACCTTATAATGAGAATTAAGTAATTTGCTTACCCTTTTTGCAATTTATTAATTTAATCCTACAATAGATAGCAAATACAAAAGGTCCTAAGTATTGTAACAAACTAGAAGGGCAAAACTAGACTCAAAGTTAGCTCGCGGAATAAAGTTAAGTATTTGGTCAACTATGTTTTCTGTGATTAGATAAATGCGTAGCAGAATGTGAGTTGTTACACCTAATATGGTGTATTTAACGTATTCTGGCGTATTCAGACCAGGTACTCACGGATATCCGTTGCATCACTGATATTGACATAATTACACCTACAACAGCCTACACATTCTTAATGTGGTGGTTTAAGGTTTTCTAAAGCAACATAAGAAGCAAGTTCTGACCAAGATAAAAATATTTTTCCCCTGAAGGTCACCGCAGTTATAAAAACGACCTTTCCTGCAACTATGATAACTCTACTGGGTCTGCTTCTACTTGATTGTGTTATACAGGATACAAAACAATTTGATAAGGCATGAAATCAGACTAATTACATTACTCAAGTTTATCGTATTTATCAGGACTTCAAAATTACCATGAATTGAGAATCCTGGAAAAAAGCTACTTCAGATTTCCTACAGATTTACTGAAGTGAACACAGATGAATCTAAACAAACAAATAACTAACTGGTACCTATAGAGTAAGGCCACTGCACACTTAGCAATAGCATTCTTATTGAGCAAGCACGCTTCTGTCTTTCAAGTAAAACGTTAGTGCATTCTACAGCGTAAAACAAAAGATTAGCTTTTCTGAATAAGTATCAAGCACATTATATCTGACAGTTAGGCTGCTCTTATAAGCACGTATTATTGTTGTTTTGTGGATGAAGTCTTGGGTCGCGGTGTTCTTGAACCTCGCAGCTTCAATTACTTCGGTCACTTTGCCGTTTACTCGAGTTTAACCAAACCCGTAAATATTGCAACTCGTAGTAACACCGCTTTACATCCTTTCTAAAGAGACCTATCAGTTCTTAAAAATGCCAAACTAATTCCCGTCATTTTCCAAGATGCTAATTATCACCTTGATCACATGATGTTCAGTAACCCAATACAAGAATGACTGATTTTGAAAACCGCCACAGAAATTAAAAATTACAGAATGCAATTTTTACAGATCACAAATGAGCGTGATAGTGTTTGACGTACAATTATAGATATGATAGAGTGTACAGCGAATTAGAAAAACTGCACAACATGCAATTTTCTGATTGGTCGTTTCGAAGAAGGATCTATTGGTTGACCGGAATACACAAGGACACATAGACACATTATTGTTTTTCAAGCAACAACACGTTTTAATGCATAATAATGTTTGACCCCATACTATTCGAATGGCAAGAAAAAAGCTAAATAATTCGAATCACGATGTGATGTGACTCGCTTATAGTGTGAATTCGAATTCGATGACCTTGAAAAAGAAATAAAAGTGTCGCCACTTCCTTCTGTTTTAGAATGGCAGTAAGTTCTACAGAACAAGATTAACAAATTATGAATAAGCTTGCGACATCAACATGAGAAAAATTAATGTAATTCTGCTTGAATTTTATGTTTGTTTTTGGTATACTTGTAACAATTTTTTCTTGTCTTTTGTTCAATTGAATAAATTAAATTGCAAAGTGAGTTATGCATCATCGACGCCATTGTATTTATATTAGGTATCTAGATTATGAGAAAGATTTGCTTATTATGTCTATACTTAAAAAAGAGCTGGACTTAAGAGCTGTCAGAATCTTCATAAATTCTGAACATCCCACGTACATTACACATTTGCACCCATTGCTCTACCAAAATTAATACCCATTTACTTTTAAACAATTTTATGGCAGCTACTAATTACGGATTATTAAAACAAACGGGGCGAAATTTCTTTATTAACTTCTTTAAAATCGGTAACTTACTAGCTTTTACCCGTTGTTAGTTAATAATTCTCTAAATAAAAGTTCTATACTTAAAAACCAATTTAGTACTAAAGTAAATTTGCTATAATTATTTAATATTGCTTAAAACACTTTTATTGGAAATTTTATAAAGATGAGCAAACCAATTTCAAACATATGTATTAGTTAAGGAATGGTTTTAATAATCATGGAAGTAAATTGTACAAACAAATTATTAAGTGTGATTATGAAACTTTCCTCTACAACAGTCGTATAGAGAAAAAAACCTTTGATGGCTTCTTCTAAAATATTAAAAAACACCAATTCTAGCCGCAACGATTTTGTAATAAGACCAATTTTAGATGTTTTTATGCTTTCCTAATGGTAAAGCTTTTATATTTATTATTAGCTACTGATGTATGTTTTTTATTAAAGGGTGTTGATTATTAGGACCATTGACTTCACTTTCTAACACTCTAGATGTGTGTATACCTGCTTATCATGCTTACGAACGCCATTAAACAAATTTGATTGGCACACGATCGATGTATTGATTTTTAAATTTGTTTCTAAATACTTAAATTGGCACAAAGGAATTCCTGTAGGTATTAAAACTCGGACTGTCCTAGTAATTTAACATGAATTAATAAAAGTGCTTTCCATAACAATAAAAACTTGAACTTGAGTAATAATATATCAATAAAATGCGTTATCTTTCTCAAGTATTTTTTAGTTTTATAATTGTTACTCTTTTTAGCTGGCAATAAGGGACAGCAAAATGTTGAATGCCCACAGACGACCTATCATCTTTGCACGGCTCTAGTCCTATGAATCAACTGTCAAAATTAATATCTATATCTTTAAAGCCAGAAAAGTAATCAAATTCACTCTTTGGAAACTTTAGTAAATTAAAAGCATTCTCTTGCAATGTTAAGAAACATCTGCACTAATGGACAAGTCTATTGTCACTTTTTAACGATTTTATTAAATTAAAAATGAATTAGCTTTATATCAAATTGCTCATTTCTGAGAATTTTTTTTAGTTTCTCTTGATCTTGTATGCGTCAATAATTTTAATCCTACATGTATTTATTCATTTTATGATACATAAATACATTTTATACATCACTGTGGTAGACACCTGTGGTTTGTTAACCTTGTTAATTTCTTCATGAAATTTTACATGATGTTTATTAGAATCACTTCTTATACTTTAAATGACTATGGAAAAAGTGAGAGAAATTCACAATTATTTCACAAAATTTGTAAACTAGGTAAAACATGCCTAACCAAGCAGGTGACTTTCGATTTATATCTCTTATAGAACCGAACATTTATTTGTCGTTCGTTTATAAACGTAAAATGGACATCCATTGGACCTTTAGCGGACGTCAATTGGAATTCTATTTTGGTCCATACTTCATCCGAATATTTTTGTACGTAAGTTGTACATCCAAATTACGTCCAATAACCAACCCCCGTTACATGCCCAGATTTGTGACAGGTATACGTCCTATGGACGTCCATCGGTCAAAAATTAAACGTCTACTGGAATTTGAACGTCCGTGTGCTGTACGGCTCAATGTTTTCGAAAGGATAAACAAAACTTGGTATCTTTAAAAGTAGCCCATAAAGTAAACTAAAGGAGATCGCGCTAGGACCGCCAGTGAACCACTCTAAGACCTAGATAAAGTGCGATCTAAACAAGCAACATCAGTCCTATTTATACCACAGATGCAAAGACACCTGCATAAAATGAACACCCACATCTTATAGTTGCATAAAACAGAACCATGAGACAACTTAACATATGCGAGGCAGTGACTATGCGCTGCAGAGTGGAGAATAAGGCAATTAAACTGACATTAAACGTGCCATGCTGTTTACCACACGAAAACGCCTCAAGAAATTCTGCCGTGAGCCCCAAATACCCTAGAGCAGACTTTATATAAGGATCTCCAATGGTATGAGATAATTCATAATTTCGAACTTTTAATCTGTTGGTTATTTAATGTCTACCATTGTTTTAGAATAGATTCCTAGCGTCTTTTCCCAGAATTTACAGCATTCTTTCCAGAATAAGTATTCACATTTAATGATATTACGAAAACCCATATCTGTAAGTCCTTTAATAGTATGATTTGCAACTTCACAAGTTATCATTTAATAATATTAAATAAATTATTATTGATGGTTAGTGTTAACTTTTGTTGTAAAAGTTTTGTAAAAAAAACTCAAGCTGTTGCAATCGTTAAAGTTCTAAACTTTATCATTCACGATGCTAAAATAAGGCAGTTTAGTTAAAAATCTGTGTGTTTATCTTTAACAATACTATTATGATCTTTCCTCAAACAACCTTTTTTATAATTTATAGATGCCATTGATTTTTTTATATCATTGTTTTACAATAGAATACGTAAAATCGTTCACCATCTTGATTTTTCCTTATATAAAAGCTTGCACACCACTAACAGATTGCAATGGATATAAATAATGTCATAGTTGACTTTGCAACAAAATAATCGGATTGTTTTATAATGTACCATTAATGTGTTACTAACAGTAGTTCCTATAGTTCCCTATAACTAGTCTGGCCATAAGTTCTGTCCCAAGATTAAATTAATACAAAATTTAAAAAAATAAACAATATAAAATCGTGAACACGTTGATATATAATTTTTGCAAAATGGTCTTCTCATACCTTCACAATGCTTGTAATGGTCAAGGCCAGTCATCTATGGCAGCACGCACGACTTTCGTGTCAATATCGCCCACTGCTTGAACCAGATATAAGTTTAACTGTCCGAATTTCGGTGTTTTGTAGCGCAGACCTTCTCTAAAAATTACTAAATTTTGCAATCCAAAGGGTTCAGGTTTGGGCTTGATGAAGGCTAGTCTTCGTGTTTAATAAAATCAGTGTTGGGGTAACGAAGCCTTTTTTGTGAAGATACTGATCCTTGTTCAACAGCCCAGTGTCCATATTAGACATAGTAGCACTGAGGGGCTTTACAACTCCTTCTAAAAGTCTGAGCGTACAGTCTGTCATTTTGCTTGTTTAGATGCCCTTCAATTGCAAAGGTTTTTTCTTCTGTAAAAAAGACTTTGCGGTGCTTAATATCCGCGTACCAGCAAAGAAGTAACGTTACTCTTTGTTTTCTATTTTTTTCTAAACGTGGAGTAAGCAGACGATCTTTTTTTCTTTGATAAGCGTGCCGTTTGAGATCTTGGTTAATCACTCGTTTCAAGGTTTCTCTTGATAATTTTATCTTCAAAACCACTAACTTCTGCTTTCGTCTTTGGTTACATTGATTTTACAATTGATTACATTGAATTTGGGCCTTGACAGCTTTTATGACTGATTTTTGCACAGTAAAATTCTGAGACAGAACTTATAGATAGACTAGGTACAGAAAACTATTTAGGTAAGTATTAATTGTCGTTATCTTCTACTGTTGAGATCATATGAGATCGAAACATCTGTTTTGAGATACAGTGATTATTGATCAATGCTTACATAAATTTATTATTTTTCTGATATAGACCGTGTGTATTACTTATTTACATTTACATCATTTACATTTAAGCACAGTAGGCTTAAATTAGCTTTGTACCATAAGAGGGTAGCGATTTCAGACTATTTTTACTTTTCCTTTAGATTTTCGAAAGTGAAGCTACTTTGTCTTAGAATCATTATAAAAAAATAATTGGACTTTAATCATTTGTTTCTATTGGTATAAGAGTTGTTAGTAATAAAGCATCCACTATACTAGCTCTCTAGGTGGTTATGCATATGTAAATAAAGAAGAGAAAATGGATCTGCTCTAGATCAACTTAAATCGAATTAAATTTACGTTTAGTTTTTATTTATAAGATGTAGAGGAAGAGAAAATCTAGTGAATAATTCAAAACATATTTCTCTATAATTCTATTTATTAATATAAAATATCGATAGTAATATAACATTATTTGAATTAAATTATGATTAGGTTTCCTTTATACTCTACCGTTAAAATCTTTTCATATCGATTATATTCATAAGTACATCGAGAAATTCATTTAAGCTCTATATGTTGGTTTATAAACACTAACATCATTGAAAAGCGCTAAAAAGCGTTTAAAGATGTAAAATATGACGTTTAAGAAATATTTAAGTTTGAGTAAATGACGTTCCTACAGAATTACTATTAAGTGCTTA
>VTPC01090633.1:6856-18345 GCA_011009095.1 Ignelater luminosus | reverse complement strand
GAGAAAATAACTAAAGATATTCCCAAAAATAAGACGACAAATTTTTAAAATAACACTACAGTTTATAGCTTTGTTTATTTAAAGACCCTCTGCTGGGACCTTGGGGGTCGACTTCTAGTGCAGAGCAGTCGCTTACTGAGACAAAGTGCTGGTTTTGATAAATCAGTTTTGTTTTAAATATAAAGCTCAAAACATTTTATGACTTTTGATGATTGAGTATGTATACCATTTATGTATGCATAACTATACAGAAAGTTTCATGAATGAATATTATTTAATTTTAAATTTAAACGAGTTTGAACTTCAAATATTGTTTAGGTGACAGAGTATTGGTACGTATACCCTATTCATAAATAAGGATCAATAATAAACATCAGATGTTTACCTGAGTGAAATAATGAATGAACGAAATTAGAGGTTAGATTGAGTCGTATTAGAAGTAAATACAATGGTTTTCTACAGTAGGAAACATAAAATATAAGCTCAATTACTTGCTAGATGAGAATTTGTAGAAATGTCTATGTTAGATATTAGAATAATAGAGAAAAGAAATTATTTTTAACGTACTGCCTTTGGACTTCTCAAACAAAGCAATGAGATATTCCAGTCTACATTCACCTGCTTTTTTACAAACTAAATTAGATAAATAAATTTATTATGGCACATAGAACATCGAGAAGAGTTTACGACTAACTAGTGTCCAAAAGATATTTACGTCAAGTTAGCTATGAATATAAGAACATCTTTTTTGGTTCACATAATACATAAATAAATCATTACAATGAGTAAACATTTTGATTATTGTTATAAAAATATAACTTATGACTAAAATGGATAATTAAGACAGCGTACGTTCTCAGCTCCAAAGCTAACTCTGACGTAAATATTTTCTAGACACTCAAATAAAATCACGCAAAACTGAATTTATCAATATCATAGATTTATTATATCTTTACTTTATATTTACATTTTTTTTTCAATTGACCTTTGCAAACAGGCTCATATCCAAATTATCGACAAACCAATCAATCTGTCCCTTATCTCAAATAAAACATTAACCACTTCAAGGTATAGAAAAGTGTTTTGTTTGGCATTATTACATTATTATTCATTAGGCTTGCCGCTACTGAATCCATAATTACTGTTTATAAATGTGAATATTGTGTAATTCTAATCATTATACAAATATCGTAGTAGAGAAACAAACTTGTTTTCTTAGTCTTAAAATCCAATATAGTCCAAGTATTTAATTTTTCTCAAACGCAAAATATGAGCCATTTTTAAGAAGTTATTTTAACGATTATTGCAGACAGTGTTTTGAGGAATTCCCAAGTTAAATGTTGTTTCCTTCTCCAGCTCGTTTGAATATTGATAAGAGAAAAAGTAAAATCACAGTTTGGAAGTAGCGGTAAGATGTCAGAGGGGTATGCTAAAGTTTTAAGAATAGCATACATACTCACCCCTTCTTAATCAAAGAATACGAAGTTATGCGGGACCTACGTCGCACTTTTTATGTCTTTTTATTTATGAGGGTGTGTTACTGAAATATGTTGGTGAGTTATGTATGCAAATTTTTAATATATGAAGTTTGCTTTTGATAATACAAGCATACGTTGATGAATGGGCCCATATTTTTGGTTCTTATAATGTTAAAGAATAGCGAGTAACAAATTTCTCGAACTTCTCTACTTTGAATATATTTAACTTTCAAGTTATATTTTATAATATTCAGGTGTTATTTAGAAGAAAATTATAATTTCTTCGCATTTATTTTTTTGCCAAGGAGCGTCTTTATGTTATAATATTCAATTTCCGTAAGAGAAACAAATATTAAATTCCTTGGTTCCGTCCGGTTTTGCTTACATAAAATCGTATTGTGAATTTTCCGTCTTGTTGTATGTTAACCGGGACAATTTTAATTTTTACGAAGGAAAACATGAAAAGTTATTAAAACTTTGTTACAGTATAACATGTGAAGAGATGTGTGTTTTTTATTGTTTTTGCATTATTCGAGGATTTTAAAACGTCGTAGCTAAATAATTATCTCGTTCTATTTTCTAAGCTTCAAATATTCCACTAGTTGGAACTTAGCAACAACTTAATATAATCTTATTCATTAATGATGGAGCTTTTAGAAATCTCTTTTAAACTGATTTAATTTTTATTATGTTAAGATTTTTTCAGACGACTACCTTATTTGAAACTGTATATTAATACACATTCTTTAGAAATCTCATTCTGCTTTAATAAAATGTATAGAAGCAGGCGATTATCAAAACATAGGCCATAAAAATGCGAATCTCCGAAATCGTGCCTACAATATTAAACAATCCACGAAATTAAAGCTTCAGGCCTCATTAAAAAGAGAAAGAAAGGGGGCGGTAGTCGTTGATTAGTTACTGTAATGTAAGAATATACGCAAGGCTTGATGAGTGTACAGGAATGTGAGACAAAGATGGAAATAGTTCATTAGTGGACGATAAAACGAGAGGGGTTACGAAATGAAGAAATTCTATCTACATTTGCGAGAGAAGTTTTCTTTGGGCTGTCATGCAAAAACCTCCCTCTTAGGACTGAAAGCTCGGGCTATTGGGGTGGGGTAACCCCTTTACAATGCTGCAAGTGGAGACAATAAAAGTAATTCTTCTTTCTTACATCTTTTACTTCAAGGGATACGCACTTGTACTTGCTTTAATTGTCGTTTTGAAAGTCTCTTTTGTAGCATTGATTTACAAAACCAATTTATTTCGAAATATTTCCTTGCCATGTTTGACATTGGTCCTTTATATTTCTATATGTAATTGCAATTTTAATCAGTTTTACAATTAAATGTAAACAATCTTTTTCGAATTAAAATATAAAAATCATATTTAATTAAATAAAACTTATGACAATAAAAAGCTGAAATGAATGGTTAACAATATTTCTTTTTATTTCCGAGAAGTTTGGTACAAAAAAATTGAATAAAAGGTAGCGCATGATTTCCAACTTATCTAGATAATGAAAAACTGTCCAATTTGTTGATTCCTAAAACGATTTTAACAGGAAGATGTTAGAATGGAAATTGTAAAATTGAACTTGAATTCTACTGTAAAAGGTTTATACGTCACTTGTACGTATTTATCAATAATTTTCAAAGGAAACTATTATTCTTGAATCTTATGCAATTACATCGACTGCATTTGTGCATATTTCACCTCGTAGCATAAAACAATGATGAAAGAAGCTTGACTTCTTGAGCCTTCAATTTAGCATAAGGATCATACTAAAACCAAGACGCTGTGCCTTAAATCTTATAACAACTGGAGATTTTTCTTAACCGCTACAATTATTTCTGTCTTATTGAGTACTACCTTAACCTATCGCTACTAATCTGAGTATAAATTAAGATTGATATTCCCAATAAAATAAGCAAAAATCCAAATATGTTACATTTACATTGAGACGTTCCAACTGCTTCTGGTAGAAACGTATCTACCTATACATCTTTTGACATGAAATTGGCAACCTTTCAGTTTTTTTTAAAATATAGCAGAATTCGGCATTAACCAATAATATCATTTTTTTTTTTATTTATTTAACATACATATTTTTAGAAAATCCAAGAAAATACTACTAGTACAAAGAACCACTTAATTCGTCATTTGTGTCAGATAGAACAGTCAGTTCTGTAAAAGTTCTTTGTTAAAGCAACGAGTCTATAATTGTAGAATACACCTACCAACAAGATTGACGAGTGTTTGGAATCAAAGAAACACAGTCTATAACTTCTGGTCGCAGATTAGGCGAAACATGTCAGTTCAGTTTAGCTGTAAGAGTCACTGTTGCCCATTTCTGCTACTGACTCTAAAGACAGTAGGTGACTGCACTTATCTTACGATTGAATCAACCCAAACAGGTTTATGTACACATATGAGGGGTCCAATGCAAAAATCTGTCAAGTCTATTTTTGGAGTAAAATTAGTTTTTTTTCTTGCTCAGTATGTAATTTTGAGCCTATTCTGTGCAAGAATTAGACTTTTACGTTAGTTTCTAGGCTTATAGAAGTTACTGTTGGCTACTGCTATAATATACTCTTATGGAAAGTTTAAAATGCTTTTCATTTCTCCTAAACAATCTACTTCAGTGAACTTGACTGGTTCTTGCATTCAGACCTTCATATGGAATTGAGTACAGGGTCACTTTTTAAATAAAAATCAGATATTCCCTTAAATATAAATTACATTGAATATACGGTTCCTAAAAATTTGTAAACAAAAATTTCCTTTTCGATATATTGCTACTAGATATTCAAAATCAGAGAATGGGATTTCGGAGGTCAAGTTGTGGCGAGTCCGCTAAGTGTTCAACATCCATAATTACATCTGACTCACATACAACGACGCGAACTGGGTACACTCAGTTTATAAATACAAACATTAATTTTTGAATATTTTCACTTTTTTTAATTTTCTGGTCAAACATTTTGCTTAAGAGAAGCTTGAAGAAACATTCAATATTTGGGTTATAGTTAGTCGTAGCCTTCTTCAACCCATTATCTGTTCATAATTGATTTCAACGTAATACGTATAGTTTCTAGTTAATTTCAATGTTAGATGTTTTTTGGTGATATTCGCACATTTTCTATGCAAACAGTCGATGGAGAAACTATAGGGATTCATAACTATTTCCTAAATCTGATATACAATATGTTACCGGCAAAGTATGTAATCCGAGATTGTGTAGAATTCCTAGGTATTATATAGAATTCCTAAAATCATCAGGCATTGTATGAAATAAATCATATTATATGCATTTCCTAGGCATTATGTAGAATGCCGATTGAATAACCGGCAATGTACATATAAAATAATAAATAACCACGACGATATATCTGAAATAATAGTGGGGGTGCAGTGCTGGCTGGCTTGCGACGCACGTGCTGTTTGTTCTCGTAACAACAATCTTGTTCAGTATGGCATCATGAAAGATACATTTTACGCAGAATTAAAGAATAAAATGCACATGCAAAGAATTGTGTTTATGCTGACGATGAGCAGTATACAGTGTTAATTAATGATGTTAATAATGCGAAATCGACCTCAAAAACTGAAACGTTATGATATACAATGTATCAGAAAACCAACCTTATATTTCCTGTTAAAGAATCTGAGAGCAACATACTTTACTACGTTTTTGGTAGTGAACTATTTGATGTTATACATCGAACTCATATTACTGTCGGTCATGGGGGAAGAGACTGCACGATTAAAGAACTGTCAAATCGATATAGAAACGTAACTTGGTATGATATAGAGCTATACATCCAACTATGTGAACCGTGTCAACAAAATCAAAAAGGTGTTAAAAATGTATTGTTGTAAAGCCTATAATTTCTTCGGAGTTTAATTCCCGTTGTTAAGTGGGCTTGATCGACTTTCATTTTCACCTAGATGGTGAATACAAGTTTATACTGGTGTACCAGGACCGCCTGACTAAATTCGTTGTATTGTGAAAACTTGAATCAAAAGGGGCGGAAGAAGTAGCTTACGTCTTATTAGATATTTTTACCCCTATTTGGCGCCCCTCCAATCAGATAATGGCAGGGAATTGGCGAATCAAATTATTTATAACTTAAAGCAATAATAGCTTTTATTGATTATTGTGCATGACAAGCAAAGACACTTTCAGATCCAAGGTAGTGTTGAGAGGACCAACCAAGATATCGAAAACATGTTGACTACATGGCTGCAAGATAATATTACTAGACACTGGAATGAAGGTTTAAAATTTGTACAGCTTCTACAGCTTTGTCATTCTGGAATCAAGCCTCTTTTTGGATGTAAGATAAAAGTAGGCATTACATTACCAAATGAAGTTGAGCAAAATCTTCCAGTTCCAGAAGGGGACGTGATGATGCTCAAAATATTCTGGCTATTGTCGTAAATAAAACAGAAGATAGCTCAGCATTAGCCTCTTTCTAAGTATTTTCAGGTAAGATACCATACTTACTCACACTGTATATACTTACATATGAACTAAATCAAAGAAATAAGTATAGCATAGGTTAGAGTTTCTTCTAAACGCTTTCAAATGCGCAACAAGACTATTATGTAACGAACTTTGTACTACAAAGATATTATCCCAGATTAAGATATTGTATCGCAGTTCCATTTGAACCATACACAATAGAAAAACTTAATAAAATGAGAAGGTCACACACTTGATATCTGGTTTGAAGATTACCCTTCCAGAGTAAACACTGAATGATGTAATACTACGATTATCGCTAATACAAATTTAATGGTATTTAGAACTTTGTTACAAGAATTAGAATCAAAAGCCAAAAAAGTATCTTTAAATCCGATATTCATAATAAAGCTTCATGTAGTTAATTAAGAGTACCGTTCTAAGACCCTTGAACAGATATTTTAGTATATAAGAGTATAAAGACATTACATATTAATCCCAATATAAGACAACTTGTATTTGCATTAGGAAATATTTTTTTCGAGAGATTTCAATGTTAGATTATTCAGAAATCTTTAGAAGCTATAGCTTATTCAGAATGGTAGAGTAATAATTTCAAAGAATGCAGGAAAGCCACATTCATTAAGGAGAAGTTTTCTAAGAAGACAAGTAGAGATAGTTAATATGGTAATTGTCGGTTTACAAAGAAAGGTTAATTTTTAGCAGTTGTTAAATAAGCGAAAGATAGGGATCTATATCAAGTTTATCTAAATACCACTAACAATAAGAGCATATCGTATGGAGAAAAATATTTCTGGTAAAAGATTAGGTGCAAAAACAAGAGAATTGGTTTGTGTTTTCATATATTTCAAATATTAGTGTGGCGATTTGATTTGATATGAATATAAATAAACAAAGTATAGTTTAAATAAGTAATCCACAAGAAACCTTGCTGGAGGTTGCGAAGCATGATAGCTTCTTCATTAGTATAAATTGTATTATAAACTTAAGACTTTAAGAGAACATTACTTTGGTAGAATTTGTTTTTTCGAAGCAATTAAATTGCACCAAGAATATGTTAACTCTTAACAGGAACTGTTTCATTAGAATTATCTTACTTAATCTTCTATACGAGCTACATCAACAAGATTACAGGAATAAGATAAAGATATTTTTTAAAAAATAAAAAGTAAGTAGTTTGTTTTAATACAAAAGATACCTTGTAATTACAAAAGCTTATTGGTATTGTAATATTTACTTGAATTAAGAGTTTGAGATTTTTGTTCCATGGCACGGCTGTTTATAAGGACAGAACTAGCGTTGTAAAGCGATATAATCACCATAATATTACTGGTAAGATTTTGTAATGTTTTCTTTCTGATTTTTACATAAAGGATAAGCACAAAGAAACTTGTGCTTGATCCAGTTTGTACAAGATTTTGAACTTAAGTGCAGTTCGTTTAGGAAATTACGGTTACCTGCTGAAGAAGAGGTACAAATATATTTCTCCTGGTTCAGTTCGAGTGCGTCCCTTTTTTTACCGAAAAAGCACTATTAGTCGCACGCCCACATCACTTTTTGTTTTATAAAAAATTATTTTTTAAACATCTAATGTAAAATCCTACATTTCCACAATTTTAAATGATGGCTGGAATTATTTTTTCATTATTATTTTTTAAGTATAAATTGCCAAATAAACACAAATACAATTTGTAAACTGAATTTTAACCGATTTTCAGGAAAGTAAGAATAAACTAAATTTATTTCTGTTTAACTGGTTTAGATTAAATAACATCTCCTAGCTATAATTATGAAATAATTACATTTTACATTTTTAATTCTCATGCGTTATTTAAACATATTTGTAATTAAATTATAATTTTTTTATTAAATCTTTCGTTCAATTCCATGATATAAGATGATATTACAAAATTGTGCTGTAATCTCAAGAATGATCATCAAATAAATGTCTCCGCTTATTACAACAAACACAGGGTGTTTTCTTTCTTTGTACGCCCAAGTTAGATTACGCATAACTCCATTTTTTTACTTTAAGTATTAATTTTGAACTTAAATTAATTAAATAAAAAAAAGAATTAAACTTCCTAAATTATAAATATTAATTAAATAGCATTCTTAAGCTAAAGTTAGGAATAACTTTTACATAAATCATTTTTTATAACAATTTCATTGAACTATATTTCCATTTTTTATACCTTTTTCACTAATGCTTTAATTGGCCCCTTATTTAATTGGAGTAAATGTGGATTTTAACATAAAATTCAATTGTAAAATATACAATGCAAGTGGAGAGTGGCATAAAAGTAACATTCTCATTCTTATTAAATTATATTTGGATAACTTTTTAATTGTCTCAGTCTATTACTTAATTTTGCCAAATGTCAAAAAACCCTAGCAATATATATATATTACATAAAAATACCGCTCTTAGTCTTAGAGACAAGACAAGAATACTTTCATAAAAATATATTTTGTTGTAGGTAACATACATACTACATAGTTTTATGTCGGGAATTTTGGACAACTGTTTAGAAGTTGTGCTTTAGTAAAAAACAAATGAGTAACCCATCAACAACTTGGGGTTTAGTATTTTTATAGTGTTTCTTATAACTTTTTCGTTTACTTTTTTCTTGTATTCTCCAGTCTTTACTCACAAGGGAACTATCTGAATCTACAAGATTAGGGTATCTAACTGTACATTTGAACGCTATTTCGTTATTTTGTAAAAATCTTGTAGTCACAATTTAAAAGGAAATTACACTCTTTAAAAGTGTTTTGATGCAGTAACGAATTACAATATAACGAGCCCTTGCGTACATTTTGAACACAACTTTGTAGGTTTTTAAATTCTCAAGTTACCGAAGGGGGCGCTTTTTTGTATATTCCGCCATACCGATATTGGTATTAAAGAGAATTGACATTAATATACTAAAAGTTCAAAATAGAAAAAAAATCAATGCACATTACCTTTATTATAATCATTACACTATTAATATTAGAATATTTTCCAAGCAAGTTTGTACATTCCCGCTAATAAATCTGTCTGATTATTCCGTACATATTGTTATTCTGCCATCAGTGTGTCGACAGCGGTTGCAGTTATAGTTTTACATATTATCCCGTGTGCCTAGCCCTGTGGTGGGGACCAGTGCACTCTTTCCGGTTCCGGGCCGTTTCCGGTGGCGCCGCGTCTTCCGCCCTACCTTTCGCTGATTGAATGTGTATTCGTGTTAGCCGAGCGTTTATTTCTTACCCTTCAACCCCTATTTTTTATTTCGAAACTTTGTTATGTTTGTTTATTCAGTATTTTTTTATGGCCGCTTTATTTTCTAAGTTGATCTACTGATATACTACCCTTAAGACACATTTTTCTAAAGACAATGCATCTTTGTCTATTTATGTAAGGTTTAGCTAAAAAACAAATGAAGAGATACACAAATAAGAGATTTTAGAAATGTTTTATGTTGAATAAATGGATATACCTAGAAGTAATGTAACTACTTGCGATGTGTTCAGCAGAAAAGCTGAAAACTTCAACCATCCTTGAAAGATTTTAATGAAAGTTCATCTCTACTTGAAATAAAAATTTTAAATTACATTCCCAACCATAAATAAATGCTGAAACCTATCCTATTTATATTTATTTTCTATTCCAGAATAAAAGTTGTTTAGGATTTACTAACCGTGTATTAAATAAACATTTAAAATATTTTTAGTTTTGCTAGGTAGTAGCTACGTAAACAAAATGTTGCCGTACAATCAAATGGAATATTCCAAAGATTCTGAATTACTCGCAACAACAAATATTAAAATTTAGAATTCTACTACTATTGTAACCAATAAGCTTCAGTTTTATTAATTATCTTGAAATAATATGACTATTTAGTCATTAATGAAAACCAAACGTTTCGAAATCTTAAATTTCTTCTTCATTGTACTTAAAAATATACATTTTTTAGTATAACTTTTTTTCTTTATTCTTTTAGTTTTAGTTTCATTTTTTTAGATTATATCCGATTACATTTCTATGTTAACAGTGAATCTAAAGTCAATTAAATTAAACTAGATATTGTTTAAATCTTCTAATCTGTTTCAGAAACTCAGGCTAGTTTTCTTTTTTGTATGATACATTTCTAAGAAGATTCTATTTCATAACTGGTTTTCCATTTCTAAAATTTCTGCATTGTCAAATTTTAGTTTATGGCCTAGCTCCATACTATGTTTTGCTAAGGCAGTTTCATCTTTTAGGTTCTTAATTACCTAATTCTATTGAGTATTACCTACGAGTATAATAGTTTTTGTTGCAATATGAGAGTTGATTTGATTAACGAAACTCTATACTCTAAATCTTTTGGCATTTTCTCCTTAATTGTCTATAATTCTTTTGAATTGTTATGATTTTTAAACGCAACATTAACATTAGTGTTTTGTTTTAGAATATTCCTTCCATTATTATAAAGATTTTCTATAATAACAGTTGAATAAAGTAGCAAAAGTAATGGTAGATAAACTTTTGTCTTAACATTGGCAATGCAAGTTTACAAATTTTGTAACCATTTCGCCATTTTTCACCGAATTTTTAAATTAAAAAATAAGTAAAGTATTTAAACTATAAATGTACGTTACAGACCCAAGTATGTAAAACAACGAAATAATAAGATTCTTACTTTTTGTTTGATATGGTCTACACTAGATGCAACCTAATCGTTGCATTGGTGCCAACAGTTTGCAAATTACAAAATGCAGTTAAAGCAAATGCATACAGGATCTTTGACCTTTGTTTTAACTTTCACCATAATCCTCAGTTATACTAAATATAAATTAAAGTCACTTCTATAACTACTGTAGTCTACTTTGCTGTCTTTTGTTCTCAATTAAGCACCTTGTATATTTGTACACATTCGGATTTTTGTACAAGTAGGTATCGGTAGTTTTTCCACCTACTTGATCTTTTTTATTTTAAATCTGTCGCTGGAACAGATTACATTTTACAACTTAACAATTAGACATGAAATAAGATAAAGACTATTGAGTTTCAATAATTGTATTCTGTGCAATTACTACTACGAATTAAGACAACTTTATAATTGGTATGGCCTAACAACTACGAGCGCTAAACATAAATATTATGCTTCTAAATAGAACACTTTGCATATATTTTGCGTGTTATCAACTTATATTCTATTTCAAACTTAATAAAGTAGGTGTTTCAGTGTCAACTAGAATTTCAATTTAGATGTCATTTTATAATCTACTACATAACATTTTTCTGCGCATAGATAGTTTTAATCACTGTTATTAGAAAACCCTGAATAGTTACGAAGTTATTTACCATAAATGTTCTTGAACAGTAACCACTAAAACAGATAAAATAACAATTCCAGTTTAAAGTCAGAACGATAGATATGCCAGCTTATTAGATTGAACAGTAAAACTTAAATGAAGAAACCTATAGTAAGCATCTAGAACCATTAATATACAGTGTGTCCGAAAAGTATGGAATATTCTATATATCTCAG
>VTPC01090632.1:376490-421040 GCA_011009095.1 Ignelater luminosus | reverse complement strand
GCTAATATTGGATATGCACACAAACAGCTAACGTTACCAGTTTTTCCAATTTAACAGAAATAAAGGGAATCAATTCATTTTCACCTGTAGGAATTAGGTATCATTTAAAATATATAATTTGTGTAGTTAGTTTAACAAATGGTGTATAAGTTTCTTAAAGTAAAGTTGGGAAGATCATTCTACAGTGTTTTCAGAAAGTTCTCAATACATGGAAATATCTTTATTCGCCGTATGTTAGAAAATATGCTTTCTTAGGGAAGTTTCTGTTTTCATAGTGTACGCAGGATTACAGGAAAAATAAAGAAGTGTTGTCTTGACTTTGTAAATAAATTACAATTATACATTGGCCGCCAAAAAGTTCGCACTAAATGGGAAAAATTTTTAATTGATGTTTTTGAAAAACTCTTTGCGCTAATAGTAATTTGTGTATATCTAAAAACCAAAAGCAAAACTACTTCGATTTACCACGTTATTTTTTGTTTGGCAGAAAATGGCGTCTTTTGAAATGAGCAAAATTGAAAATTGTCAATATTTTCAAAAGTATCGATGTTTCTGATGAAATCTTAACGCAGTGTGAAAGACTATCAACAAAAGAGGACGCATAGTATGAAAAAGAAGTAATTTTCTTATCAGATTTTAAAGAAAATGCAATATTAACATTGTGCAGTTTTTGTGTGATTTGAGTATGTGGGTTAAAATATTGATAACTTAGCTTTTATGGAGAGTTAAATTATTGACTTTTGTTTTCAGAAGTGATCTAAAGTAACATTATTCTCGAGTCTACAAGGCAATTTGTCCTGCCAAACTAAAAATAGCTTGGTAGTTCAAAGTAGCTTGTATTTGGTTTCTAGACATGCACAAATTTTATTAGCACAAAAAGAAAAGTCAAACAGAAAATGTTTTCCCATTTGATACGACTGTTTAGCGACCACTGTAGAATGTAAATTAAGTTGGCTTTGGTATCTAGGTGAAAAAAAGATTATTATTAATTTTGAGCTTGTCTTCACAAGAAATTGTCATCTTGTTAATTTATACTTAAAATATTATTTATCAATGCCAATGGATATCCGACTGGAAAGTTCTTTGCGTCTAAAACTACATTTCTACCATTCACAAAATTGAAGTGACATTTCAAAAATATAAATTTTATTTTTTTTCGACAACGTTCACGGCTTACTAGATATTCCTTAAAAACAAGAATATCTGATTTTCTTTAAAGTGACATATCTCAAGAACGAACAAAGATAGAAAAAAATTGCAAAGAACTGCAAAGAAGAAACTCCCATTTGATTTATATATTACTGAATAGCACGCTTTAGGTATTGGTCTCCAGAATAGGCAACTTTTTTCTTAATTTAACCGACTTCATATTTCTAAATCTCTAACGGTTTCCGAGATCCCAATGGTGAGCTTCGAATTTAGAACACACTATATACTGTCAATAATAAATTTGACAAATCGTCCCAAATAATAACTTCATTTGTCTTCTCATAAAATACTACAATTTCAAAACAGATTTATGAAAATTACCATAAAAATTATAATAAATTAAAAAAGAACTGCTAACTCTTTTCGAACTTGTTTTGAAACTATGTTCTCCTACTTAGTAGTAATTTAATGAAAAGTAGTCGAGATTAATTAATTAAATTTTGAAAACTCTTAGTTTACTTTTAAGCAAAGGATTCATTAATACTATAATAAGCAAGTTTTGTAAAACTAGCAAATAATCATAAAAGTTAAATTTGTACTTCAAGCAAAATAGTAAAAAAGTAATAGTATTACTATTAATGACATTTACCTTCTTAACTAAGTCAACGCTGAATTTAATAAATATAACAAGAATAACTTAAAGCTTGGTTTATTGTATCAATAATTCTACCGAAATTATTCTGTAGTTACACAAAACCATTGGAAACTTTAAATACATTGGACACTTAAATATTTAAATCAGTTTTACTACTCTTGCTAATAAAGATTATTAGCAAATTGTTTTTATACTAAGAAGTTGAAAAGTAATAATAAAATTTTGTCACATGGAACGTTGACATACTCACAAAGTGTGCCTTGGTAGTTTGCCATGATAAGGATGCCCTTCCGGGATCACTATACGAAGCTTCACCATAGATGGGCTAGCACATCAACCAACTAATGTCAAGAAGTTGTAAAACCTGGGTAATCGAAGATTGGAATCAAGATTTAAGACAATCTTATGATTTGTGCAAACTAGGTAGATCTAAATAAAACTAAAAATACGGAGACATTTAAATTTATTTACGAGCTTTGCTAGATTCTAATCAGTCAAGAAGTTTAATCAGAAAACTGCTTCTTATAAATACACAAAATAAACTATTACCAAACAAACAACAATATTTCCAACAAGCCTGCCTTCAAACAACTGAACTTGCTTTGTTCGGAGAACCCAAAAGACGTTATTTCCTCTTGCCGTACTTTGCCCAGTAGAAAAGTTTCATATAACATTCAAAAGTGTACAATCAACCAATCAGAGTACAGTGTCAACTATTAACCGATGAAATTTTATGGATACCTCAATTTACATTTTGATTAGTCACTGATACAGTATGTTTCAAAATTTTCACTGTTGTATAAAATTGAATTTTTCTAAGATTTCATACACTGATCATTTCATAAACCTGAACTTGCAAAAATGTTATTAAAAGCCAATTGTGGAATGTCCCCATTTCCGCTTTACGAATAGGTCTTGAGATCAGGTGATCTCGTGAACCATTTGGTTTTGTACAAGACAAGTTTACAAAACCATGGCTATTTCGACACTTTTGACACCAGCCAGATAATAAGAAGAATAATAGTGACATTTATTTAAAAAGAAAGCAAAATTCTGGATAGAGTCAATAAACGTCGGTTTCTCCGTCTGCTATATAATATAATTTTTCAAAAAGCAAATTTGTAATACAATTTGTAGAGTTCGATTCGAGTTATTTGTAATTTGCAAATATCTAGATTTTGTAAAAATCGCCTAACAGGTAGTTAAATCTAATTTGCTTTGAAGTGCCACACACTCTTTGTCTCACTAATTATCGACAATTCAAGCGTTACGTCTGTGGTGGCAAAAATTCTCCACTATGTTCTGAAGGCATTTTTGGATTTATTTACATGTTGTTTACCTGTTTATTTATATTTCAAGAATAAACCGTTATTTAAAGTCAATATTTCTTGTTAATTCTTTGTGTTTTCTTTTGGTGTAGCTTAACTGCAATTTATTTTTAAGAAATTGTTATAAATTCAACAACAGCTTCTAACCTAATCACCTAACCCTAAACGTACCTGGGAATTCTCTTAAACCACATAAAATTACATTACCGGCATTTAAAATTGCTTCAGATGCCGGAGTCACATTTAAATAAAATAAATATTTCAAAAAGGCTAAGCCTAACACTCACTATTTGAGTATTTGAAATGGGATTTACACAATCGCCCACTCAAAAATCAGATTGCTATGTTTGATTTGTACCTGCAGTTTTTTTTTCAATAAAAAAGCGAGTGAGTTTCAAATTTGTTAATAAATTGTTAGCTTTCTGTGGGTGCGGTTCATACGTGGTAATCTGACTTTTGAATAAATTTGAAACTTAGTCGTCTTTTATTTTTAAATAATGCGTTTTTTTATTTTCTTCATTATTGTTGGTAACATCAAAATTATATTACCATTACTGGAGGTTTTAAAACAAGCAGGAAATTTGATCAAGAATGACATTTTGTCCTAAGACCAATAATAAAAAAGTTTTTCCTCTTGTAAACTCAATTCAAGTATATAGAATGGCATTTCTCAACCTGGAGATTGCAATCTTCTAAGAATCATTTCACTGAAAGAGCGTTTCTCTATATCTGTAAAACCAAAGTCGAGTTTTTTAATTATGCCTTTGCACATTCCAGCATCGTAACTAGGAAGGTTTACTCTATTAAAAATGACTAAATGTTTAGGACTTTCTGGACTGACAGGATTTCTTAAACCGGTAAGATTTTTAGACGTTTCCTTTTTGTTTGGGTTTTGCAGGCTGACTGAGCTTTTCGAACTGGTCTTTGGAATGGCAAAGTTTCTTTCATTAACTCTTCGACAAAAGAATTAGAACATCTTTGTTCTTTTTTTGCAATACCTGGAATATATTAAAACGTAACATTAAAGATATGATTCCAGAAACAAGACTTGCGCTTTTCGAACGTATATTCTGCTTTTTGAACCAGTCAAACATTTTGGTTCAATCGGGCTTTTTGATTTATTCACAGTTTTTGAACTGCTAGGGATTATTGGATTAATAAAACTGTTAGTATTCTATCGAAAACACTATTGGCCTTTTTTGGACCTCTTAGATCTATTTTAGTCAAGTTGAGATAGACCAGTCTTAAAGTGTTTGCTGGTGAAGAATTCCAAGACACGATTCTCAGTATTGGGAGTCGCGTAAGCAAAAAGAACTTACTACATTTTTCCTGTTCTTATTAAACAGAAACGTAATTCAACTAAACTTTAGTCAATAAATAGATTCTTTGAATAACTGTGCCCGGTTTGCACTTGTCTTTTTTGTTGTTATTGTTGTTGTTTTGTGGCTAAAGCTTCAGGTCGCGGTTCCCTTGAACCTAGTGGCTTCAACTACTATGGTCATTTCGCCGTCAACTAGAATGTAATCGAACCCAAGGTTTTCCAACCCCAATAGGAATTTTTTACGTACAACTCATCGTAGTCACACGGAACCTACTGATTTACATCTCTCCCGGAGGATGGCATTCTTTTTCAGATTTTCACCGCGCGAAGAATCTCAGGGCTTCAGCTGGGAATCGAATCCACAGCCATTGGCAGATGCGTAACTATCAGAGCCACCGAAGCTCTCATTTGTTTTTTTTTTTTTATTAAAGGTCGAAGTAAGCTTAGGAACTTAGTGAACTGTCTCCATTAGTCTCTTTGACAACGCCGACGAACTCAGCTCACAAATTGGTTTAGACGCTGGGTAAAATCCTCCGCAGCTTTTTTTGACGTCATGCTTAGTAAAGGTCTTAATTCCTAAATCTTCCCAGTATCTATCATTGATAACATCTCCTCAGAGGCAGCGAATACATTTTTAATTTTAGAGTTGATGGTCGATTTTACATAAACAGCTTGCGATAGCACGATAAGCAAAGAATGCACCACACCAACGATTTTCAGTTTTTCTCGAAAGAATATATTTAGAGAAGAAGAGCATTCTTTTTTTATTGTTCAGCCATTGTTTCTTCATAACAGAAAAAAATGATGGATACGGGACTTCTTTTATTAAAAGTGGAAGAACAGACTGCTAAGAGAATTCTATCGAGTTTGGGCAATCTACTTTCGTTGTTTGTCAAGATTCTATGTCTAATGAAAATGAAAATAGTAGTGAGATACCCGTTTTTGTTGTTACAGCAAATACGGTTTTAGGAATAGAAAAGTTTGTTTTATTCAATGGTTTTTTCTACTTGTACTCGCTATTTTATTTCTTTCGTATTGCACTAACACGATTTTTATGAATTCACGGAAAATTAATAAGTAATTTCTAAGGTGGTTCGTAAGTTACACGCTGATCTATAAGAAAATGCAAGTTGCTCGTACTACAATAATTATGGTCCTTGATTAAAATTTCTATAGTTTTGGCTTTTTAAAAACATTAGGTTCATTGTTTTATGTGGGCGTTACTCGATTTTATTTTTTTTTTGAAACCGTAGCTGTTGAAGAGTCCCTGGCATTGCTGGACGGCGACGAATACGTCTCTGGAGCTGATCCCAAATATGTTCACTGGATTCAGATACGCCTGCATGCTGGCCAATCAAGTCTTCGAATGCCGGCCTCATCCAAGTATTCAGTCACGACTCGTGCAGCATGTGGTCTGGCGTTGTCATTCATTAAAACAAAGCCATTTCTAATAAAATGGGAAAATGGGACAACAGTTTCTTGAAAAATCTCTTCCACATACCTGTGAGCGTTCAAAGCACCATTTTCCACAAATATGAGGTTGGCGTATGCTTCTGAAGAAATATCTGCCTATACCATAACAAAACCTCCCTTAAAAGATATCCGTTCAGAGATGATGCAGTCCGCATATCGTTCGCCTCGTCTTTTACACACCCTTTCCTGGCCATCAGGTGATCGTAGACAAAAACGCGACTCGTCAGCAAAGAAAACTGCACTCCATTGCCGCAGATTCCAATTTGCATGCAATCGTGCAAACTCAAGACGTACCCTTCGATGCCTAGGTAGCAACTGTGATCCTGTGGCAGGTCTCCGTGAAGTTAAACCACTTTCTACAAGCCTCCGCCTAATTGTCCTTTCACTTATTTCAACCCCTCGTACTATTAGCTAGCAATGTTGAAGTTGAACAGCCGTTGAGCTGCGATCCCGTAGCGTGTTGAGTACAACGAAACGATCATCAGCCGCAGTGGTCGCTTTTTTTCTTCAGGATCCTATTCGCCTTGACAATCTGTCAATCTCCAGATACCAATTCCAGGCATCCCGAACGATTGTACGAGGTATTCCCAAAGAACGCGATACATAACGCCGACTATGACCATTCTCACTCAGAGCGACAATTTGAGAAACGTCCGTAACAGTTAACGACATTGTTTTTGCGTGAAAACGTCTATTTATTATTGTCAAACTTGTACACAAATGATAAGAAACAATGTCTGCAACAGCAGCCACCTTTATTGTTTTTAATTAAGAAAATATCGTATTTAGGCTGTTTTTGTTACTTTCTTAGATTAAATTTAATTCTGTATTAATTTGTCTCTTTTTGTAGCTATTTGTACATCCTGTGTCAACAGTGAATGGTTCTTTAATCAAATAACAATCACTGATTAAATCAATAATTTTTAAAGTCGTTTTGCGAAATATTTCAGGGTGGCCGGTTTTTTTTTGCCGGTCAGTTTATAGCATAATTTTTGTAAATATTTTTGTTGCATGATGAAGCCAGACTTCGAAAGAAAACTGTCCATTCATTCTTTTTTGCAATTTAAAGATCTTTAACATTTGACATTATAAAAACGTAATGGTTCAAAGTTCTGCTTACTATTAAAGATATTTTGCATTGTCACTTGATTGTTTAGTAATAAAAAATCAAAATTATTACTTGTAAGTACAGTTCAACGTTTCCTGTTTTGTAACTTTATACCTGTTACTAAAGTTTTACCCTACTATATCTACAGGAGTTATTTTTCACAAAGGGCGTTATTATACAGTTCGCCATTATGGCAAGTGTTAATTAGTGTAATGAACTGTAATTAAATGCTGTAATCAGAACTAACTACTTTAGACTTCCTTCAAAGGACGAAATAGTGTACCTGCGTGTGTTTGTTATTAGCAATAAAAGCTGAATCCATACTCTAAACGTGTATGTTAATGAGATTTACACCCGATTTAGTTATTTTGACGTAGTAACTATTTTCCAAATAAATTTTACGTCATTATTAATTAAAGCTAGTCATTAAATAGATAATAATGTTAATGTTTATGACCAGATATACTCTTTCGCGATAATTCAGTCTTCGTTTGGGAAAATTAGCTTTAATTTTAACAATAAATGATTGTAGTAGTACTATTTCCGTAATTTTTAAAATGATAGTCTGTTAAACAACACAACGTTATTCTTAAGTAAGCGAGAGCATTCATACAACAGATTTATGATGTTGATCAAAATAAGAAATGGTCCGTTTAAGATCTGGCAGATTAAATTATTACAAAAAACTGAGAAAAAAACGTAAATGAATTTGTTACGACGACGTAATGGACTGTAAATATTGGCTTATTCTTTCAATTAAAAACTACAACCTTCCATTAAGAATATAATTTGTATTTTTTACATTTGCCATTTTTTACATCAACAACAACATAGCAACAATAAACAAAAACAAACTTATCTGTATTAAATCTACTAACAAAAAAGGGGCGCCAAATTTAAATTCTCATAACAAATTAAACATACTCCCCCGCGTTGAACAATTGTTCAACACAACAACAATAAAGTACATAAATCCTACAATATCCTTGAATCATTGTAGCACAATAACAATGTAACACAAAATATGTAAGTATAATAATAATGAACAAATGGTAAGTATAAATGTTCTGATTATATGCAATGTAAACATAAATAATTAACTATTTATCATTGTTTGTTTTAGGTAATGGAAGCAAGCACAGTTTGGTGATTGAACGCTTTAATACACCATATGTAGTTTTTACCGTAACTACACGCACCACTTTATCACTTCCCGGATGCAAGTCTATAATTCTGCCCGTTAACCATTTGCATGGAGTTAAATTGTCTTGTTTAATTAATACCAACTTACCAATATTAATGTCATTTACTGGAAGTGAGCTCCATTTGTTTCTTCTTTGAATACTGGAAAAGTATTCCCTTGACCAAGCCCTCCAAAAATCTTGATTCATGTTTTGTAGCAGCTGTAACCGCAATAACTTATTAAATTTCATTTCAGATAGATCAGGATCTGGTGCCAATATTTTAGGTTTGCCAATTAAAAAATGAGATGGTGTCAATGGCAAGAAATCGTTCGGGTCTGATGATAACGAATACATAGGTCTGGAATTGAGGATGGCTTCTATTTGAACCAATACAGTATGAAATTCCTCATAAAATAGATGTATATGACCTATTACTCTTAATAAATGATGCTTGCAACTTTTTATTGCTGATTCCCAGATACCTCCAAAATGAGGGGCTCTTGGAGGGATAAATTTCCAATTAATATGATCATTTGCACAAATGTCAGCAATTTGATCTTTAGATCTAGTCAAAAATTCATATAAAACTTTTAATTCCTTTTGTGCACCTGCAAACGTAGTTGCATTATCTGAATGAATACAAGATGGCTTACCTCTTCTTGCACAAAATCGTCTAAGAGTAGTTATAAATGAATCTGTGGTTAGGTCTGTTACAATTTCTAAATGAATGGCTTTGGTAATAAAACATAAAAATGCAAATATATGCTTTGTATAATTTACAACCTCGCCCTTTTTTATCTTTAAGATAGAATGGACCACCATAATCAATTCCTGTATTACAAAATGGATTTCTTATTGCTACCCTATCTTCTGGTAAATTAGACATTATAGTACTCATAGGTTGAGGTTTAAATTTATAACAGGTAACACAATGTCTGGTAACTCGTTTTACTGCATTCATACCAGAAGTAGGCCAATATGTCTGCCTAATTGTAGCAAGAAGCAACTGTGGACCAGCATGTAGCAATTTTTTATGTTCATATTCAATAATTAATCTAGTAAAAGGATGCCTTCCATTCAACAGAATAGGATGTTTTGAGTTAAAACCCAAATGTGAGTGATGTAATCTACCCCCAACACGTAAGATTCCATACTCATCTACAAAAGGTGCTAAAGAAATAAGTTTATTATGCTTTGGTAAAGT
This sequence comes from Ignelater luminosus, assembly GCA_011009095.1. Taxonomy (NCBI): domain Eukaryota; kingdom Metazoa; phylum Arthropoda; class Insecta; order Coleoptera; family Elateridae; genus Ignelater; species Ignelater luminosus. Next base: position 411,618 of record VTPC01090632.1, on the reverse strand, counting down.
CTTATGATTAGATAATAATTCTAACTCATTAGAAAATTTTTCAGTTTGTCATATCTTTGTTAATACATTAGAAGCTTTAACTAATTCTTTAACTGTTAAATGTCCTAATTGTCTTTGTTCTTTAGAACATCCCAAATTATAATAAAATCGTAAACAATACGCAACAACCCTTTTTAATTTTATTAGATTTGAAAATCTATTGAATAAATATAAATTATTTAAAATAGCTAAGTATGTTGCAGAAATACTATTATTATATGAAGTAGCTAACCATTCATTACTATTTGATTTCAAAAATTGTGGGCCAAACCACCAAAGATCACAATGAACTATCAAATTTAGAAGTAAGCCTCTAGTTGCTATATCAGCAGGATTATTTTTAGTATTGACATAAGACCAAATATAATCCTGTGACAACTTCTGAATTTCAGCTATTCGATTTGCTTCAAATCGAGGAAGCAATTTTGGATTAGTTTTTATCCAAGCAAGAACTATTTGTGAATCACTCCACATAAAACAGTTTAAACCTTTCAATGTAAAAGCATTTATAATTTTATTTGTCAATTGTACTAACAAAGGACATCCAGATTATTCTAATTTTGGTACAGTCAGCTTCTGCTTTAATGGAGCAACTTTTGTCTTTGAACTAATTAAATGAACATGCACATTTCCATGATTATCAATACTACGTAAATAAACTGAAGCAGCATATGCCACACAGCTGGTATCACAAAATCCATGAATTTCTACAATTGTAGCATTTTTACAAACAACATGTCTTGTTACCTTTAGTTGATTTAAAGGAACTAAATTATCTTTAAATTTTAACCATATTTGTTCTAAATCAGCAGGAAAACGCTCATCCCAAGTAAGATTTAATGACCATAACTTTTGTATCAATATTTTAATTAAAATAATACATGGACTGACAAGTCCCATAGGATCGAACAATTTTGAAATACTAGACAGAATTGTTCTTTTAGACACAATATTAACTTCTGTAAAATCGTTAACAGAAAATGACATACTATCTGATATGCGATTCCATGTCATTCCTAATGTTTTAATAGTTTCATCATTGCTAAATAATAATTCGGTTTTATGATTAACATGATCTCGTTTTGTTAGAATATCATTACTGTTACTAAACCACTTACGTAGTGGAAATCCTGCATCATTTAAGATTTTAGAAACCTCATTACATACTTTTACAGCTTCTTCTTTTGTGTCAAACCCAGTAATTAAATTTTCTACATAAAAGTCTTTTGCAATAACATGTGAAGCTTGAGGATAAGTATCCTGAGCATCTAACGATACTTGTTTTAAAGAACAAATGGCCAAATTTGGTGCGGATTTAGTACCATATGTAACGGTTTTTAAAGTATAAACTAATAGAGGTTCATCGGGGTTGGATCTCCAAAATATTTGTTGCAGTGAACAATCATCCGGATGTACTAAAACCTGCCTGTACATCTTTGTGATATCAGCGCATACTACGAATTCATATTGTCTGAATCTAATTAGTAGTTCTGTAATATCATCTTGACATGCTGGGCCTTTGAACTGGATGTCATTTAGAGATAACCCTGAGTCAGTGACAGCAGACCCATCAAAAACAACTCTTAACTTAGTTGTTTTGCTATCTGGACGTAATACACCGTGATGTGGTAAAAAATATAAATTTATTTTTGAACTTATCTCAATATCATTTCCAAATTTAGAAAGTTCCATATGCCCTAGATTAATGTATTCTTCCATAAACTCAATATAAGCATTCTTTAATTGCATATTTTGATTTAATTTACGTTCTAAATTTAGAAATCTCTTTATTGCCATTTGTTTCGAATCACCTAACTGCTTACGTGGAATCTTTAAAGGAATTCTTACCACAAACCGGCCCTCAGTGTTTCGTGAATAAGTTTTAACAAAATATGATTCACATAACTTGTCTTCATCTTTCTTTAATGACAAATTAGAAGCAACCTCTTCAATCTCCCAAAATTTACTAAGATTTCTATCTAACTCTTCATTTGTAATTTTAATAAACTTACAGTATGTTTTAACCATTCTTTGATTTACAGTGCCCGATATTATCCAACCTAACGCATGTTTTTTCCTATCTTAAGACTTTCAGTTCTCAATAAATCCCAAAACAATTCAGAACCTATTAAGAGATCAATATCATCTGAAATATTAAACTTGTTATCTGCTAAATTAATGTTTTGTGGAATCTTCCACGAAGAAATATCTATATTCTTCACTGGTAATTTATCTGTCATTTTGGCAGGTACAATTAAGCAAGTGATTTCTGTTTTAAAATCTGAAACTCTTGATTTAATTGCTAAATTGCGGGTATAATTTAATTCAGTTCCTACTTGATTGAACCCTACAATGGAGATATGTGCCCTTTTCTGAGGCAAATTCAACTTATTTGCAAATCTACTAGTTATCAGATTTGACATTGAACCGCTATCTAAAATGCCCGAATGGCCGGTGAACAATTCTAATTTATGGTCCTTACAAAAGTATTTAAAATAATGTGCTTTACTTTATTTTATGGGAAAATGCCTACAGCCAAATCTTTTGTCGGTGCATTTGTATCGGACCGTAATAAATTTTTACAACATTATTCTAGTAACAAGCGGGGTGATCACGGGCTAATTACGTAGCGTGTTATAAAGGTTATATAAGGGATGCACTAGTCACTAAGGTATCAAAATAATTGTAGAATCACTTTTGAGTGTAATATAAGTTGTGCAATGTGCATATCTCTATATTAAAATAATAATAAATTTATAATCCCGGCAATTTTAAGAAATGAACTTTGAGACTGAAAAGGCTGATACTACTTCTTCCGAAACTAACACAGTAAGTAGTTGCTGGTCAGACACGTGCTGGAAATTCTGATCTTACTGAATGCGATTTTTTCAATTGTCCAAATGCAAATTAATTAAATATGTTTTTTGAACATCATCTTCAGGTTCCCAAACATTAAAGTGTAATGCCATTCAAAATAGAAAAAGCATTTAAACGATCAAATCAAAGTTTGAGATTGTAGTTGACGTACAGCTTTGAAAGGAAAGCATTTTTCTCTACTGCATGCTTGGCTTTTGGTGGTAGTAATGAAGCAACTTCTCCACTGAAGGTATGTGTGACTGGAGACATGTATACCAAAGAATCGACGAAAACGCAAAAACTGAAAATCATGGAAAGAACTGCGAGTCCTACTGATAAATTATTTTTTAATAAACAGTTGGATAGGCGCAATAAACAAGTCATGAAAAATCGACAAGTTTTAGATATAGTTATTGTATAAATGTTATTAAGTTTATTTGCAAACGGGGACTTTCTTATCGAGGAAATTTAAATGAAGCTGCGTCTTCATTAGAAAACGAAAATTTAGATCATGGAAACTTTTTAGAAATCATATTACTTTTGTCTAAATAGGACTTCATTTTTAAAAAACACTTAGATACGGTTATCGAACGAAATAAAAATCAACATGAAAAGGGGATCAAACAGAGAGCCGGAAATTTTTAACTTTTATTTCTAAAACAACTGTAAATTGAAGCATCTCTAATAATGAACAGTATGGTGAAAAAAAGGATATGTTTTGAAATTAAAGAAGCCAAAATATATTCTACTGAAATTAATCTATTCAATATATTTCGGTTACAGATCGGTGTTCCATCGTTATAAGGTAAATCCTGAGTTAATATTCTCCTCGTTCTTTAGTTATTAAATTAAACATTTTTACAGATACGTTTAGACAGGAAACATTCGCGAGAGACTTTTTTCGATTATTCCCTCTCAAAATACTGCAGGAAAGGTTTTCACAACATGTTTAAAACCAAAAAACTGCATCGTGGACTCCACCGACGGTGCGGCCAATATGCAAGGAGATTATAATGGATTTTCTTCAAAAATTAAAAAATAAAATCCCAACAACTTCATATATGATGTCATAGCCATATTTTGAATCTTGGACTCTGTGATCTTATGAAGGCGCATATCAAAGCAGCATCTCTTTTTAAGTTGTTAAATTCCGTTGCGGTTTTTTTCAAAGATTCTCATCAGATAATGGATGTTTGGACTTAGACTTCAAAAAATCTAAAACGTAAAAGGTTACAAACCATTGGAGAAATGCGCTAATGGGCGAAAGAGGCAGCAATGAACAAAATTTTTGGAGAGTTGAATAACCCAAAATTGGCTTTGTACGTAGATGTTATCGATGCTCTGCAAACAATTGAAGATAATACAAAAATCAGTTCTGATACCCGATACGTAACTGTAACAACATCTCAAATATTTTTTAAAATATCCACAGTAACGGGTCCCCTATCAAAATACATGCAAACTAAAGGCTTGGATCTGCCTTGGTGCAAACTGCTGTTCAGCAACTGCGCTCAATGCAGTGTGATATGACTTGCATACAAGATGCAACAAAAAAATTTGTACTCTGGACTAATAGTGAACTAAATTTGCGAGAACACATTGATATAGAAATCGAAGAAGATTTTCCTGAAGTTAGTCGTAGGTTAGTAAAAAATTTTTTTTATGAAAAGTCTAAAGATACGCAACCAAAGTCGGAACAAGAAAAGTTTAGAATAGCAACATTTAACGTCGTAATGGATGCCGCAGTAGAATCCATGAGCAGACGATTTTCTAAAAATATGGTGCAGGGACCTTGTAACGGTCTTTTGTAATCACCCTCCCTTTCTTTTTACAGCTTATTTTTTTTGTTATAGAAATCTTATTCAAATTTATTACGTTGCTCCTTTAAAGGGGGTTAAGCTCCAAAACCTTGGGTTAGCAGGGTAGAGATCCACTGTTTCTCTCGATATGAGATACTTTGTTTTTTATCCGTTTGATAATTTATAATTATTTCACGCTTAGTCAAGTGGATCCTTGTTTTATTATGTTCTCATGGACCCTGCTATTCATTGTTTTGTATTTAAACCTTAACTTGGATTCTTTTATGTAAAATTAGTTACCAATGGACTGCAATTCAAGCATCTATCACGATAAATTTAATAATGCAGCTTTATTAAAGTAAAAAAATTATTCTTTGAAAACCAATCGGCCGATTTGATTATTTCAAACACCACTGCATTCTGCTATTGAAGACCTTTAATTTGATGTGCTACATGGTATATCATCCAATTTAAAATTTTAAAGTGAGGGTGGCTGGAGCTTAAAGGCAGAATCTTAATCGAAAACTTTTTTTCATAGTTTAGTCTCCCCCTATCGATATAAGAAAATGCCCTTGGATTTATTCTGTTATCTTTTTTGGTTTTCAAGATATTCAGGGTGGGCATTTTTAAAATGATTATCCGGTAGAACTGTATGTAAGTTCAGAACATTCAGAAAGCATCTCCCGACAGCTTTTCGATTTAAAGTTTTTTGATATTTGACAAACAACAATTCAACCGAGATCTAAAGCATATGCAAGCAACTTTGAAGACCAATAACTTCGCAACCAAGTCGAACCGACTATAGGTTCCAAAAATCCACCTTATCATTTTTTTTTGGTAGTAGTCTCTAACGCCCTGCATTTAAGAAAATGACTCTGTATGCGATGAAGCAATTCTGTAACAAAGTGTTCGGTTTGTCAAGCAATCTTTCACACACACTGTAGAGAGGAAGGTTAAATTTTCTTCTGCCTATTAATGAAAAGTTGCCATTGAAGCAATAAAACCCTTTTGATAATTTGTTATATGAAGTGTATTACTCTTGTTATTTTTATTTCTTTTTGTTACCGTAGTATGCAGGATGTTACAGAGAAGTGTATTATTCTTGTTATTTCTAAGTTGCTGTGCCTCTTTGTTACCGTAGTATGAATTGGTCTTGTAGTGGAAGAGTGCACTGGACGTCTGCACCGGGGTCTGTCGGCGCTAGGGGATTTAAAAACTACATTGTTACATTTTTTTAATTTCCTAAGTTTGTTTAATACCAAATGCATGAGCAGGACCTGTGCATATCAGCAAGCTAGCTTTCAAAACATATATGTATACCATAAATTTACTGCGTGTTCAGCAATTATTTGTCCTTAATTCATATACCAAGTCTTTCATTATTCATCTGGCATTTCGTAATGTGCGTGTTGTGTTTCAAAGGGTTCTAAGACGTATATTTCATGTCAGTGCGACATTTGATGCGCATTAAAGATTTCTGCTGAAGGGCGGAACATCTTCACCTAGGCAAAAATCTAATGTGAGATACAGAAAATTTTGCAGTTTCTAGAATTCGATATAGAATTAACAGTTGATGTCCATAAACAATAACAACAACAACTAATAATGATTAGTATTAAGACACTTAAAACGTTTTATAAAGTAGGAAAGAGAACCTGTGCTTCTTCATGAACTTTAAAAATTCAGTTTGGTAACTGTAACAGGTGACGTTTACGTAATATTGAAGCATTCTTTGTTGAGAAAATTTATAATTACATAGTGGGTAACAGTATATAAAATAATTTAATTTTGACATAAAATAAAACTGTGTCGTGTGTATTATTTTGTGCTCGATTAAAACCATATTAAAACTAAATATATTTGATTTTACTTTATTCTACTTTGGTCTAATCATCTTAATAATTAATTCTAACATGATAGCAGATCCGTGGTTGTTATAAACCTTAAAGAAAATTATAAAAATGTTTCGAAAGTGTTAAAATTAAAAACAATTAAAACTCGTTTTTCAATTTTGCGAGATTATGTTTGTTGCTCATTAAAATTAAAATAAAAGTTAAAAATTAAAATTAATAAAACTGAAATGGCTAAACAAACTAATTTCGGCGGAAAATTGGAATACGTGGAAATTTCATATTAAAGTTGTTTCATCGGCTGCTGAGGTATGGGAGACGATAATTCAAGACACCGAACCAGAAAAAGATAAAGATCACAAAAGGTGGAAAAAGAAAGACAGTCATGCACAGCAAATAATAACCACACGAATGGATGAAGCACTGTTGGTACATGTAATGACGTGCAACAAAGCAAGTGAAATGTGGGTAAAATTAACATCTATGTATGAACAAAGCACAGAAATGTCACTGCAGATTCTCCAAGGTCAGTTCTTTTCATTTAAATATGATGAATCGAAAGATATAGCAACGCATATATCAAACTTGACTACTTTAGTTAATAAAATAAAGGAAGCAGGGGAGTGCATCTCTGAAGCCATGGTAATGGCAAGAATAATTATTTCACTGCCAAGACGCTTTCAACATTTTGTATCGGCATGGGAGAGTGTCCCTTCTGCTAATCAAAATCTAAATAATTTAACATCCAGGCTAATGACCGAGGAAAAGCGAATGCTCGAACGAAAACAAAATCAAAATAATAGCGGTAATATGGCTCTGTATGCCAGAAAAGAATTTTGTGTCATTTGTCGGAAAGACAATCATAAATCAGAGAATTGCTTTTTCCGCAACAAAAACAATAATACTAATTATGATAAATCGTCTAATTCATATTCTACTTATAAAAGAAATGACCCAAATATAAACAGTAAGTTTGCACAAACGCCAATGTTCCCACAACAGAGGACTAAAGCACCTCATAGAAATACATTAATAGGTATGAAAATGTTCAATGAAAACTTATCTGATACTGAAACTGAAGAAAAATGGTACCTGGATTCAGGATGTCCTGTATGTGCCCGAACTACACCTAAATCTGTTTTCACTAGGTGTGTGTATGGAAAAAGGATATTCAGTACAAGGTGAGGAAGACATCATCTATCTTAAAAAGAATGACAAGCTTTATGTTAAGGCAATTAAGAACAAAAATCTTTTTGTCATAAATATGAAAGTAGATACTCGTGAAAATTGTGAAGAAAGTAATTTATTAGCTGGTTATGCAAGTGGAATTCGATCCATTCAAGATTGGCATGAGCGTCTTGCTCATCAGAATTTCCAACATGTAAGATCCTTATTAAAATCATTAAATATTGAATTTAAAGATGATAAAAATGCCTTTTGCGAATATTGTTTGCAAGGAAAACAATGCAGACAACCATTCAGAATTAGTACAACCGAGGTCAATAAACTCTGTAATACAATAAGCGCAGACCTTTGTGGGCCTATGGAAGTCCTAAGCGTTGGAGGCTCAAAATACTTTCTGCTTTCAAAAGATCACTACAGTAAATTTAGGATTGTCTATTTTTTGAAGCATAAAAGTAAAGCTGCTGAAAAACTGAAAGAATTTTTTGCTGTAGCTCAAAACCAAACAAATAAAACAGTGAAAGTTTTTAGATCTGATAACGGGACAGAATTCAAAAATAAAGAGGTAGGAGAGTTATTAAAAACCTATGGAATTCCACACCAAACAACCGTAAGCTATTGCCCTGAACAGGCAGGAAAAATAGAGAGGGAAAATCGTACAATCGTTCAATCAGCTCGAAGTATGATAATGTCTAAAAACCTTGACAAAAGGTTGTAGGCAGAAGCGGTGAACACAGCTGTCTTTGTCCTCAACAGGAGCAGTACTAGCTATACAGCTAATAAAACTACTTTTGAAATGTGGTATGGCATTAAACCAAATCTTTCTGGACTTGAGAGTTTTGGCTCAGATGCTTTTGTACACATACCTAAACAATTAAGAAGAAAATGGGATTCCAAGAGTAAAAAGGGTATTTTTGTAGGTTACTAAGAAGATAAAAAGGGTTACAAAATTTACTATCCAAGCACCAACTGTATAGAAATAGCAAGAAATGTAATATTTAGACCTCATAAGGCAGAAGAAAAAGAAACAACGTGTTCTACAGAACCTGAACACGTAGTATACCTTTATGATGAAAATTTATTTTCAGACAGCGATTCTGACGTTGACACTCAAGATCCACATGAGGGAGAAAATCAAGTTATTAATGAACCGGAAATCCAAGAAGAAAAGAAACTACAAGAAGAGCTCGACCAGAACAGGGAAATCGGCCAGATAGAACTACCAGTTTTAAATGAAAGAAGAGTTCTGAGGGAACGATCCACCATAAAACCACCCATCAAGCTCTCAGACTATCAACTCAATTTTGCCCAAGAATAAAAGTTCAATAAAGGTGATATGCTTTGCTTTAAGGAAGCAGTTGAAGAAAGAGAAAAAGAAGCGTGGATAAAAGCAATCAATGAAGAAAAACAATCTCTTGAGAAGAATGAAGTTTTTGAATTTGTTAAAAAAGATCTTGTTAAAACTAAGCTGTTGTCAAGCAGATGGATCTTTAAAATAAAGGAAAATGGTGACCACAAAGCCAGGCTCGTTGTAAGAGGATGTGAACAGAAAGAAGAAGATTACGACGAAACGTTCAGTCCAGTAGTCTCTGTAAGTACTCTTAGACTTTTAATAGCTTATGCTGCATCCAAGAAAATGATAATGAAACAGTTTGACATTAAAACGGCTTTTTTATATGGGAATTTAGAAGAAGATCTTTATATTTCTCTACCAGAAGGATACGAGGAAAAACTTGGATATGTCCGTAAACTAAAAAAATCTTTGTATGGGCTCAAACAGGCACCATTCCAGTGGAATAAAAGACTAGTTGATTTCTTAAAGAAAAATGAATTAAATCAATTGATAACAGATAAATCAGTGTTTAAAAATTTAACAAGTGACCTATTTTTAGCTATATGGGTCGATGATGGATTGGTCATTTCTGATTCTGAAGATAAAGCTAATGATCTTTTAAATAAACTGCAATCAGAATTTGAAATCAAGAAAATGGACAAACCAGAAAATTTTGTAGGATTTCAGATATTAAAGGACAAGGACTCTGTTATTTTACATCAAACAAATTATACTACTAAAATTTTAAAGCAGTACAACATGAAATTCTGCAAACCTGTCAAAACACCTTCAGTATTAAAAAAGAGAAAAGAAGAGATCAAAACAAGCGAGGTTAGATTCCCAGTAAGAAAAGCAGTTGGTAGTCTCTTGTACCTGGCTAACAGATCTAGACCTGATATTGCTTATGCTGTCAATATTGTCTCACGCAATATGAGCAAATCCACAGAGCTGGATGTTCAGAAACTAAAAAGAATATTCAGATATCTGCAAGGCACTAAAAGTAGGAATAAGGTATTATGCCAACCATTACTCTTTCATCATTGAAGCGTACAGTGATGCGGATTATGCAAACGATCTAGAAACCCGAAAGAGCACATCTAGCTACATGACGATGTTTGGAAGTGGACCTGTTTCATGGGCAACACGACGCCAACCATTAGTGTCACTGAGTACTGCTGAAAGTGAGTTCATTGCAGCAAGTGAGTGTGTGAAGGAAGTGTTATTTTTAAAAGCTTTGTTTAAAGAATTAACAAATAAAATTGTTCTAGTGAATTTGAATGTTGATAACCAAAGTGCGATTAAATTGCTCAAAAATAATAGCAGTTTCAAAAGGTCAAAACATATAGATACGAGATTTAAGTTTGTAACTGAAAATCTAAATGAAAAGAATATTAATGTAAAATATTGTCCTTCTGAAATGCAAATATCAGATATTTTTACTAAACCTAATCCGAGTCATTTTGAAGCAAATGTAAATAATATTATGAGCATTGTAGAATTGTAATTTTAATGTTTGTTTTTTTTGATGATTTTGAAACTTCTGTTGAATCGCAGAATACTTCTTTGATTTATGTATAATTCCTTTTTGATTTTTTTGTAAAACGTTGACAATATTGTGTTTATTGTTTACTCAACTGAATAATTATAAATTTAGGGGAGTATTGAGAAAATTTATAATTATTTAGTGGGCAACAGTATGTAAAATAATTTAATTTTGACATAATATGAAACTGTGTCGTGTGTGTTATTTTGTGCTTGATTAAAAGCATACTAAAACTAAATATATTTGATTTTACTTTATTCTACTTTGATCTAATCATCTTAATAATTAATTCTAACATTCTTAAATTCCATTTTGTTAATTTATAGATAATGCAAGTGATAAATACTGCAGTTAGACTCTAAAAACATATCGTTAGGTCTCTTGGCAGATTTTAAGTCAAATATGCTTAACAGCAGGAAGAAATTCCAAAAATCATTTACTTCTACTGTAAGCAACTCTGTGCATAACATGTAGCTGCGATAAATTGTTTTTTATTTAATGTACGATCCAAAAAAGTTACAACTACGAATTAAACTGTATACTTTCCTATAAGAATTTTTAGGAAACTTTTTGGTGATAACCTGAAGAACATAGAGTTAATATTTAAAAGATGGGACGTAAACAAATTAATTGTTTAATATCAGAAATAGATTACAGTATTGTATATATCCATGTATATCAGAATGAAATGTTACTGTATGCTAATTTTGTCATAAATTTAGTGTAGCACTTGTATACAAGGGGACACGCAGCACTAGTTCAACAGGAGTTAAGAGCTTGTAAAGCGATAGTAATTAATGCTTATGTCCAAGAGCAGTTAGCCTGCCGGCGTTATCCTAATGAAAAAGCTCCTGATTGGTTGACATGTGAACGCTAGGTTAACTGCTCCTGGACACAAACGATGCTCGTATCCTCGACACAAGCGACGCTCGTTATGAACCTGATTACTACTCCAGATCAAATATGATAATTAGCGCTTTGAAAGTGTTGTCTTTGCGTTTAAGGATTGTTCAGAAACCTTTCACCAACACTAATCTTCGTACATTCATCTTCTGATTTGTAGATGACAGATACTGCACCTTCATATTTACATTCATCTTTTTACTATAAGTGACAGCACTTTCTTTATAATCAAATTCATGAGTCATACTAAATTCAAGGTTAAAATGCCACCCTTAAATGGGGATTATATCTTAACACTAAATTAAATGTAAATTCTGACAACCTGATTGGTCAGAATTTGATTATATCCAAGCAATAACGCCAAATCAGTTAACCTTGATTTTAGCTTTTATAAACCGACTCTTCAGGTAAAGAAGTTTTTAAGGTTGATATTCAATGCTAGATAATATATGACGAAGTAATGTACATACAATTTTTAAACATCTACAATCTACATACATTTGAAAATATAATAATAAGAGATTTCCACGGTTTAATCCAAGGAGAACGTTAAGATGATGTTTTTTGTTAAAATTACACACCAAACAGTCACTATGCCCAATGACCTGGCCATTGCTTGATATTGTACACCCATTACCTACGGCTCAACCTTAGTAACAATTAAGTTTATTTAAAAACGATTTCATATGTATTATAACAAAGTTTCGACGAGGTTGTTACTGCCTCGTGCCAACTTATACTGAAAAAAAAATTATTTAATTCTCTTCTCTGCAACAATAAACTTTGAAATAGATTTGCTTTTAGTAAGGAAGAGGCTTTTAACGAGGGTGTTAATTCGATGATTACAGTGATACACAGCTGTACAAGCTTAACTACGGTAACAAATACTAGACTATAACAAGAATATTTTACTATGAAGGCACTAAACGTAACCTCTCCTTTCACATCACATGTGCCTTGAGAGATAACAAGTACGATTGTACTAAAATCAGTGCTAAATTCTAAAACCGGTATGGTACTTGTATTTACCAAATCATCGTCTGGTTTACTGCGTAAATCTAGAAATTTTCGGTAAAAATTCTTTTATTTTGCTGATCACAAAAGTTTGTGTTTTTTTCCATTAAATTGAACTGCGGACTTCTACAAGTAGAGAAATCTTCTCAATTCAAAACCGGTCAGAGATTTAAAGATAAGTAATAACAACTTAATTCAAAAGTACCATTTGTTATCATGTATGTCAATCTTGTTGATAAAAATATTAATGTATAAATAGATCTGTCCTGTTGATAGCCACGCGTTTGAAGAACAAATGTACTCGTTTGTTGTCCAACAAAGATTGAGTGTAGACATGATCTTTTTATGAGCAGTGTTTACTTGATCTTGGTTTCATTGAATAACTTTCTTTATATGAGAATGTACTATATAGCAATTCGTTTCCGGAAATTGCTAAATAAAAACAATCCTTACATAAAGATTACAGTAGTTAATTCTTTAGTCGTGTACCCATTCATTGATATTTACTTGGTAAAGAGTCTTATTTTGTTAGAAAGCGTTGAAGAAACAAACTGTTTTTAGCTATTTTTATTAAAGATAATAGAAATAAACACGTATCTATCTAACTAGAAATTCTTTAATTACAGTTGAACCTTGATAACTTGAACACTAAAGGAAAGAAAACACAGAACTAACCAGGGTATTTTTATATGGGTCATTTGCAGTAAGTTCGAGTTATTAAAATCTTCGAATTACTTAGGTTCAACTGTGTATAACATTTTTCTTTTATAAAATTTGGTACAATAAGTATTTCATTTAACAGCAGGTATAAATCGATGAAAGTTTCATTCACAGCTTACTATCGATCAGCAGAAATAATTAAATGACTAATTATGTTATTACTTCAAGAATACTTTACTGAAAGGCATTAAATATAAAAACTTATCGTTCATGTTTCTTGACAGATAGCAAGTATGGTTGTACTTAAGTTAAATCAGTACTAAACTGTAAAACCGGTAAGATACTTGTAAATTATTGTCTTGTTTACTGCATAAATCTGGAAATTTTCGGTAAAAATTCTTTGATTTTACTGATTAGGTGCAACGGTTAGTGTTTTTTTCCTTTCAATTGAACTGCGGACTTCTAAATGCAGGATGAAGCTCTACAAACATAATATTATCTAAAAGTAGAAGAATTTTCTCAATTGAATTCCCTTTTAAATTGAACTGCGGACTTTCACATCTGAGATGAAGCTATACAAACATGAAATTATCTGCTTTCAAAAGCATTTAAAGATTTAAAGATAAGTAATAATAACTTAATCCGGAGATACCATTTCTAATCTTATTTGCACTTCACTGGCAAAAATCAATAGCGTCTTATTTAAAGAACAAGTATACCCTTTTGTTGTTCTGCAATAAACACATGTATCACTTTATATGAAGTTGTTCTATTAAAAAAAGTATTAGTCAATAAATTCCAGAACTCTTTCTCATTGCCAGTCATAGATCAACAAATACCGTCAAAGTTCTTGACTTTTGTTTTCTAACCTAAAAAACCTTCTTACATTGGTTACTACAGAAAAAATATAAATCTTTACCTCTTTTGTTTCGAAATGTCTTGCCGTACTCTAATTAACTTGTTTTATGTAGAAGCAGATCTAGAAAGCGCTTCTTAAGTCCTATGTCTTATGTGATAGATCTTTAACGTACTTAATATTATATTTAATTAGTGACATTAGTGTCAAATAAAACAACAAAAACGTAAAGAAACATTTTGTAGACCAGTTTACATTATTACTTATTAGGTATATTGTTAACTACTTTAGACAACGCCCTTGATTTAGTATTTATCATTTAACTTACTTCTAATGTGTATTCATGTATATTCATTTTCTGTTTACTATTTATCTACATTCTCATTTCTGAGTAAAAGAAAGAACTTAATAGTTTACGATAAAAAAATCTTCATTTCCAACTGTTATAAATACAGTGTCTCCACATTTTGATGCTCACTATTAGGATCTCGGAAATTGTAAGAGATACGAAGTCGGTTAAATCAGAAAAGTTTTGGCTATTTTGGAGATCAGTTTAATTACGCTTTTGTTTTTTCAAAAAAGTCTACGGCTTACTAGATATTTGCTAAAAACGAAATTATCTTATTTTCTTTAAAGTGAAATATCTCAGGAATGAGCAAAGATAGAAAAGAACAGCAAGGAGGATGTTTTACAGAATTTACTCCGAAATACAAAAAATTATTTTTGCAATTGTCTTTTGTTTTACTTCGGCGGTGTAACGTAAATTCAAATTTTTTCTAATGGAACGCCTACTTGATTTCCATATTACTGAACTGCATGCCTTAAATGCTTTTCAGTGATACATGGTTTGACATAGCTATTCTTTTGTTTTACCGAGTTACAAAGTGAAAATCATTTTTCATCGTAGTGTGCCATGACATCTAACACACAAAGTTGTGGAGTTTTATCAAAGAAATTCATTTGTTACGCAAAAATTGCTAAAACAAAATAAATACGCTTTTAAGGTGTTTTATGGGGCATTAGCTGCTTATTTGATACTATCTGTGAATGCTCAGTAAAGTATCTTTAAAGCGTCTTTTGTTTTGTTTTAGCAATTGTTACATAACAAATGTAATTTATCTGACAAAAATCAATGATTTTCATATGTTTAAAGCCATGACACACTAAGTGGGAAGTGCTTTTTATTTTAAAAAAAAAGATAATTTCGTTTTTATGTATGTACGCTGTTGTTGACCTTGTTTTGTACAATGCCCTTTTTTAAGTGCCTATCTTAAGCTTTTTCTAACCGAACTACTACACTGTGCCCCAAAAAGAAACACTTGAATTTCTGCTATTAGTTATGAACTATCGTGCCAAAGCAATAAAAGCTTCGAACTTTTTAAAAGAATATTCAGATGTTTCCAAAGATATCTTAAAACCAGCGGCAAACGTTTTTAAGAAACACTTCAAAGTATACTTTTTGGTTCTAGAATATTTCTTCTCTTCATAATTAGTCATTTAGTCACAGTTTGTATGACCATGATATAAAAGTGATTATTAGATATTTTCAATCAATTTCAGTGCTTTATCAAAAAATAACAATAGTTGAAACTACTTGAGACCGTGAAGTACTTAAACCTTCAATTTTATTTATTTGTTTTGTTTTAAGATTAAACTTAAACGGTTATGGACTCTTTCGTTCATAAGCGACATGCTTTAATCATGAAATTCTTTGGTTTCCTACCTTATTTTGCTGTAATACCCTCAATATTTTCTTGTACTCCCATCTTCTCTTTCTGCAATCAATTTTTTTAGCTCACGAATGGCCTATAGTTCAAAATATTGCTTTTTGTAAAATTACAATATTCACGTTGCTATAAGTAGTTTCTTTTGTTGTTTAAAGATTCAGTTAAAAATAATAATATTAAAACGGCATTTTTATTGAATTATACACTTCCTAGAAATATTGCCTACTAAAGATCATAAGCATAACGTAATTAGAGATAAACTCTCGATCTTTTTGTTTGAAGTTTCTTAAACCTTTTCGACTATGGGTTTTTACTTAAGCTTGAATTGTATGCACAAGTTATTATGTAATATAATGATTGGCTTTTAAACAGAATCTACAATCATGTGCTGTTTGTGATAACTTTCAAGTAACACGAATGTTCTGTTACTATGGGAATCGCATAGATGCACGAAGTACATGTACGTGGTTTCCTAGAGCAACACAACATAAGTAGGCATCTACAGTCAAGATTACCGCTAAAGGTTATTGTTGTGAATTAAATAATACGTGATTGCTTCATGCCAAACTGAAACGTATCGATGTATCAAATAATAGGTAAACAAAAGGTAAAGCAGTACGAATGATAACAAAAACAAGATAAAATTAGTGTTAGTAATATTTAATGATTAAGGTTAACATTCTAAAATGTAATTATAAAAGACAGTGATGTTGATGTTAACAACAAGTCTTCAGAAGTTTCGGTTTCCACGACAATGTACTTTTCAACTCAAGCTAAGGTTATTTTCTGGAGTAGATCTGGATGTCCGTTTAGGTGAGCAGCAGCGTAGCAAATGCGCACAATCGGTTCATTTTTAATATTTACTTTTCTTGTATAGAGTTTACTTTTTATGCATCTCCTTATACAAAAATCTATTGGAGTAAAATCGAAAGACCTTGTAGGCCAGCCAATCCAGTCACCAAGAAAAGGGTGATTCGGGTATGGTATCACTGAACGAGTATCTAACACCTATCGTTAAAAGAACATCTTCCAAGAAGATCGGAAAGTCACTTTGAAGTAATTGCAAGTTAAGAATAAACAAACCAATCGGCTGGTTGATGGATACCATACCAAGCATTAACAGAAAAGTGGTTTTGAAAATTACAATCCCCAGAGACCCGGGGATTTTCATTCGACCACTGTGCACCGATGAGAAACTCGCCTATTGTTTTTGCTGTCGCGGGTAAAAGTAGTTTCATCTGTAAATAGTATTTGCAGAAGTTACTGGTAGTTTGACAATTCTAATTGCAAAACTTCATCTTCCGCTTGCGGATGTTGCACTTATTGTACATGATATGGATACAAATCTTCCTCACGCAATATTTTCTATAACTGTGCATGTGAAACACCACGTGGAGTTATGGTAAAATCTTCCGTGAACTTGCAGTAGGGTTACGGTTCGACCAAGTGCAGGATGTCTTCTTTCATGTACATTCTAGTAAACCTGAGCACTAGATCTGCCATTCTGGAGTAACATGTTAATAACTAGGATAAATAGTCTTCTGTTTGTAATTCTACAATTTGGGAAGCATTGGCGGTATTCTATGGGTGCAGCATTCATTAGCACTGCTTTTGGAAAGTCCATTGGTATACATTCTCTGCGTGTAAGAGCGTGAAACATTATTTTTACAATTACAGAAAAATGGGATGTGCAAAGATGAACTCGAATAATCTTCAATGCAATGTATAAATATTTTATTTTGAAAGACAATGTAAATAAAAAAGACTAGTAGTTTTTTAAAACATTTCTGCCCATGATAAGAAAACAAACCATGCGGAATTGTAGGAAGCTAAATAATCTACAGTAAAGTCCATATGGAAGACCCCAGCTTAGCAAAGTTTTAATACTACGTACTTACCTCGAAAACTGGGCGTTGTTGAATATTTTTCATTTTCTGATGTTTTGTTACTACCCGAAATAAATTATTTTTGACGTAGTTAATTTCTCTGCCACATCCAAAACCCGCTATCGTTAATTCTGCTTTATTTTTTAAAATGGTTGGGTGGTTTGTCCTATTTATTCTAAAACATGCGTCTAGTAGTTTTACTTAGTACTTGTATAAAATTTTGAAAAACCTAGAACTTCATTTAATTTTGACATTAAATAACGAGTAATCGCGAAAAGAATTACTAACCTTAGAATTCAGTAAACAGAGTAGTTTTTGAGAATGGAAAAGATTATTGTTGCAGTGTCTAATAGACAGCTAGAATTGGAAAGTTCTAAAATAGAAATTTATTGGTATTTTTACTATTTCGAAATTACACAACTATAAAAACAATTTCTCTAAGGTACTTAGATAAAGTAAGTACAGATAACTACGACACTAGTATTTTATTTGTATACAACTTACTAGGTAGGCATACAGGGTGATTCCGAAATACAGGGTATCCTCTTAAAGGTGGATAGCAGTGTGATAGTACATACATTGGCGATAAAAAACGGTAGGTAAAAATTGCATAGTTTTCGAGAAAAATGCGAAATTTAATCGCTAAGCCAAGCCGGTCCTGCTCTCATACTTTTACTTAAGCAAAAATCGATAGGGGTTGACTGACTGTCCTTGTCATTGGCAGGTAGTTCTTGATATTTATGTGAGGGGTATAATAGTTTATCTACAATGCCATAAATAACCAGTAGGAACTTTATTATTAAAAGGATACCCTTTATTTTGGAATCACCCTGTATACCGCATGAATATACCTTAGAATTTTCGAAATCTATACAGGGTGATTCCGAAATATAGGGTATCCTTTTAATAGGTGATAAGTGAGGCTAAAAGAAGACAAAAAATGAAAAAACGAAGTGGCTCCGTGAAAGTTGAAAATTTTGACAATTTTCCTAAATATTAAAAACTGAAGCCGTCTCTGGTTAGAAAAAGAAAAGTGTTTCTTTTATTGTCGCTTTAAAAAGTGAAAGTTAAGGAGATTTCGGTGTTTTTAAACCCTTGTAGTGCAAGAACGAAAATTTACCAGGCATGCCTATTTGCTTGGAACTAATAGTGCAGCTGTAGTAGCACCATGAACAATAAATGCCATCATAAGCTACCCCCTGGACATTTTACAACTTTCCCTTTTTAAATCGGAAGTATGTTTAACATTCAGGGTTGTTGAAATTCGTTAAAACAGTAAAAAAATAATAACAAAATTTATGTTACGAACAATTAGACTCCAGTCTCACAAGCAACATTTTAATCCCTTATTATTATTTAGTCACATGAATAGGAAACATTTTAAATGGCAATGGATTACACATACTACTTGAATGAAACGTGCGTATGGAAGGTACTACTAACTATCACCTCTGTATTTAATTCAATTTAATAAATTCAACCAATTTTTATTTATGTAGCATAATGCTTATTGAAGTTTTTGGTTCTTCGGAATTTTACAGAAAAAAATCACTAACAGTAAAATTTTAATATTTTTCCGTTTACAGATTAAAAAGTAAAAGTTATAAATGTGCCTATTGATTATTTAAGGAATTGTAGAAACCAGAAAAACTGTTATACCCCTCACATAAATAGCAAGAACTACCTGCCAATGACAAAGACAGTCAGTCAACCCCTATCGATTTTTGCTTAAGTGAAAGTATGAGAGCAGGACCGGCTTGGCTTAGCGGTTAAACTTCAATCGCATTTTTCTCGGAGACTATGCAATTTTTACCTACCGTTTTTTATCGCAAATGTATGTACTATCACACCGCTATCCACCTTTAAGAGAATGCCCTTTATTTCGCAATCACCCTGTATATGTACTACACTTCGAAATACAAGCCTCTTGTTATTAGAGGACTAAACTGAAAGTCAGTATGTATAAACAAGTTATTAGGTATACTAACAAGAATTAACAAAATAAATACGAAATAGCGTAATTCACAATTAATATAATCTAATGTTTTAAGTGGAAAAAGAGATATTCTTAAAATAATTTACTTACGTATATACAATAGAATAATATTCTACTGTTTATTTATTTTAGCATGGTTTAAGTACACACGTGAATTTAAATGAGTATTAAAATCTTAAAAAAGGACTTATTTATTTATTACACGTTTAGGATGTGCGTTATTTGGATTTTCCTGTTCCCCATATTTATTAGGCTTTGTTAACTTTAAGTACACTGGAAACACCGAGATTATAATATTTTGAGAATTAATTTTAATTGATTACATAAACGAGTAGCTGCCAGATGTAACGTCTACACGCGGCATGCAATTCATTTCTAAGAAGTGACCTTTAGTAGGTAAAAGATGAGCTTTTTTGTTCTGCTTACCACCAGGTGAGGGAAAGTTTCCGAATAGGAATTATGGTTTGATGATTTTTAGTGGAAGTAAACTTTTTAAGACATTTCTACGAAACTTAGAAGAAATATTTCTCTGAATGATTGAATTAATTTTGGTATGCGGATGTAGTATAAGAGAAATTAACCGAAATCAGACCTTTTACTGCATGGTATTTATGGTACACTTTTTAGTTCCAGAAATTTATGACAGTCCTAGTAACAATTTAACCTGCCTTTAAAAGGATATAAGTACTTAACATTTTAATAAGTAGAATTTCCATTTTAAAGGATTTCATAATATACATATTTGTGAAAGGTAGCAATCGATATTAACGGATTAAAAGCATGAAGGTCGTGATTTAAAATAGTTGACTTTTCAATACCATTTTAGGAAGAATTTGATGGATTGTAAGCAAATACGTTTTACTAACAAAACTATTTAGGTAGAAGTAGGTATGTATACTTTTGCACCTAAGATGAAAGATTCCTTTAGTAAAGGATGCCCACTAAAAATCCGCACTAATTTTAAATAGATCATGTAACGAATGTAGAGCTAAAACAAAAGACTCAATGCATTTCAATTTAGGCAGTAGTGTGTAAGTAAATGTGACGAATTTTGACCATTGGAACATAATTTGATTCTTCGCAAATAATTAAATAACCCATGCTTTTTTCTTCATTTTTTTGGTTGAAGTAAAACTACAGTTATTTTAAAATCATATATGTGCATGCAGTAAAATTTTATGTCAAATTACTTCAACAATTTTAATTATTTACTTGCCATTTATTGGCCTTTGTTTTACTACTACCGTCTTACCATTATTGCATCAACTTTTACAGTTATTAAAAAGAATAAAATATATCGATGTTCAAAACATCCCATCCTCAAATTCAATGAAACTTTGACAAGATTTTTATTCTACTTTATGCTAAGTGTTGTTTTTCAAGTGTGCCATGAGCCAGATAATTGATAATAGTGATATAACAACTAAGCGACGGTCTTCTCGCGAGCGATCATCATAAGTCCCCCTTCAAGCTGCAAACCAACCATGAGGTTGGGAGGTTCTTCTTGGCTTGCCACTGAACGTGGTATTTACTTTAGAGCACTCTGCGTTGTAGGGGTGCATGATCGTAATTAGGGAGTTTTTATGGTTCCCCCCCCCCCTTAAATTCTAATTAATTGTTTTAATAATTTGATAATTGTTATGCACTAGTTGTTAAACTAATATGTTGGCTTCTTTTGATTAGTTTTATCCGTTCTATCATATAGATCTTAAGTAAAGATAAAAAATAAAACCTGCTGATTATATGAAAATTCATATTTAATATACCTAAGAGCAACAATATTTTTGCACAAATAGTGATCTTCCAATACATATTCTACAAAAGATACAGTTTGTCCACATTGGATCGATTTCTACTCTCTTCATTAAATTTAAATATTCTCTAACTACCATAGCAACCGATTCTGTTCTTTTTCTTCTTGTTAAGCTCAAATAAAACTATACGTACACTTGTTTAAATTTCTATAGAAGCTTCATTAGTTAGTGAAGGGAGAGTAGAAACTGTGCCATTGTCTTTTGCCTTCAGAAATCATAAAAATATTTAGATGTTCGTTGTTACTCATTAGAAGTAACCTCTTGGAAGTTACTGTTTTTTTATCCCTTATACTAAATAGTAAATTTTCGTGTATTGGCACATTTTACTTCATCTTTACTAAAGATTCAACTCATTTTGCACACAGAATGGATAAAACTAATCAAGAAAAAGCAACATAGTGTGATGATCTTTAAAAAATGAACTAATGCCCAAAATAAGAAAACCATGATAATGGATAAGAAAATAAACTTTATTAGTAATGAATATAAAAGGACATTGTTCAAAGAATTGAATTTAAATGAAACATAAAACAGCAATCATGACAAAAGGCAATTAAAATAATGTAAGTTATAGGAAATAGAATACATGATGTATATAAATTAGATTAAAAAAAAGGAGTTTGTGAAAAAGAATAGATTAAGATGGAGGGGAGTAACTAGGTTTTTGTTGTTTAAAAAAAACGGGGTTGATAAAAAAAAATTGTAGAGAAGAAGGTTGTTATTTGAGTTATTCTAAAGAAATTTCAAAAAATTGTGTAAATAAAATAGAGAACTAAATTCATGAAGTAATATGTGTTGAAGTTATTCATTGTACTCTAATTATTTGATGTATATGATGGCACAACATTTATAATTTTTTTTAAATAAAAGAGTGCAAACAAGGTAATTTGGAATATTTTATTGTGGTTAAAAGAAAAAAAGAAAATATAATTATCAGCGACAGAAAGAAGGAAAAGACTTAGTAGTGAGGAAACATGAAGGAAAAACTGGAAAGACTAGCGTGAGTGTTTTCATATAAAATAGACGAATAAAATCAAAACTTATTAACGTAAAACAAACAATAAAAAAGAATTGGAATCCTTCAGTGAATTTACCGAACTTCTTTGTGTGAGAACATGTCAGTGTAATCACAAACTGGAAATACAAAGGTGCATCTTCATAAGGTTGGACACGCATACAGGATCTGGACATCGTTTCTATAGGATGGAAGATTTCTAGTGAAGAACGAAGAGGACGAAAAGGAAAATTAAGTTGTGGTGGTAATATTAGAAAAAAAAATTGATAATAAAAAAGGTACTAAGAGAAATAAAAGTGACGTAGATTATTAATATTTCAAAATAAAAAAACAAAAAGTAGTAAAAGCAAATTTGTAACAATTCTTTGAAAAGCTAAATTGACAGATAAATGAAGTTTATTTCCAAAAATCATGATGGCCTTCAAAAACAGATCAAGTTGAGTAAAAGGTGCATGACATTTAACCCTCAAATTTATTTGACATATAAGATTGAATAATTTCAAAAACAGCAAATTCAAATCCATCACAATAGTTTAAAAGCTTTTGCCTAACATTTATCCATTATTGCCAAATCACTAAGAACAGATTTCTTACTCTGATTGCTTAAAATTTCCGTTTTGAAACAAGGATTTCCACCACATTTCCCTCCACCATAGACGTTTCTCCCTTCCGAAACAAAACTGGAAAAGTAAACAGTCTTATGTCTTGAATTGGATTGATGTGTGTTAAGCCCTCACAAAATACAAATGATAAACTTCCATTATCTCAGAGAAACCATCCCATATCAAGCTCTCGAAGAGGGACCCACTACGTGATCACCTGAGACTGCGAGGGGTACCATCAAAAATTCTCGTTAAAACGGGAAATTTCCTCCTGTCTGGCAATACTGCAGTAGCGTAACTATATCGCTATACACCTTTTTCACCGCGGAGGGTGGCGCTGTGTTCCTTTAGGATCTTGGAATCCCAGTGTTCGTTCGGTCGTACGTCTGATTCTTGATTAGTTGTTACACCACTACTATCAGTTATCTGGCTCATCTCATAAGTCATAGCACACTTGAAATATATTAAGACTTATTTCTTGACTGGAATAATTGTTATTTTTTAAAGAAAGCAACAAAAGTGGATAATGGCAGTTGATCTAACTAAACTACTCAAAAATGAATTGCGATATTCCTTTATTATGGTGTTTAAAGAGTGATATAAACATTGTGTCTTGCAAAGGGTACATTTGTGAATATTTTGACGTTAATTATTTGAAGAGATGTTTAATATTGGACATAGGATAATTAATTAAAATAACAATAATTAAAAATAAACACCGTAACAGAAAATTATAACAATCGAAACAATAAAAATTTAAGATATTAATAAGTGGTTGCATCCCCACGAGCATCAATAATAATTGCTTGTCAGCTTAACGACATTCTTGTCACTTAGTTGTCAGTATGCTCTTTTGGTATTTCATGCCACATAATTAGTAATACAGCTGCAAGCTGCTGAATAGTGGCTGGTCGAGGATGGTAATTGTCCAGTCGTCTCTGACACGTGCTCAATTGCATTTAGATCAGGTAAAAGTGGTGGAAGGGCTAGATGATTAATTTCTTCCTTTCTAATTGCATCCTGAACAATGCGAGCACTGTGAGGCCTAGCGTTATCGTCAAGAAAAACTAGCTTTTCTCGGCCAAAAGTATTGGCCCGATTTAATATGTGATTCAAAATCATGTCTTGAACGTATTGTTCGGCTGTGAGGTTTCCCTGAACAATATGGAGGTCGGTACGCCACCCAAAATATAGTCCTGCCCAAATACCCAATATACCCTCTGGCGACAAGTATCGTTTTTGAGACAAAATACAATATATCATTCCAAGGCGAATCTCCCCTACCTTCGATGCGCTGAAGTTCTTGCCGGACATCTCTAGGGACCATATGGTGCTAGTCCTACCTCGTGTAACTGATATCGTACGATTTGGTCAGATACCCTTATACCTGTCGCATTTTGAATTTCATGCTACAGGTAACTAGCAGTAGAAAATAGACGTATTCTGGCATTAATCATTAAAAATTGATCTTGCCGAGGTGTCGTAATACGAGAGGACCCACTATTTGGTCTTCTAGAGGTATCTCCGGCTTCTCGCAACACTCTACGAACATCAAAATATCAACCTGTCGCCCTCCTCTTTACTGCAAAATTAACTTATTCTGGTGTCAAATGTCGTCTTTCAATAGCAACAGTCCCAAGATATTTACAATAAATCTTACATACATACGAGGTCTGTTCAAAAAGTATCGCGAATTTTGTGTTTTTTTTTTTAAATTATTTATTTATTCATGAATATCTGTTTTGTCCCCTTCAAAGTAATCCCCATCAAATATTATACACTTGTGCCAACGTTTTTTCCAATCCTCGAAGCACTTCAAAAAATCATTTTTTGTGATGTTGTTCAGCTACTCCTTCGATGCCGTCTTTATATCCTCAATCGTAGCGTAGCGTCGTCCTTTCATGGGCCTCTTCAGTTTCGGGAACAAGAAAAAGTCACAGGGAGGCAGGTCTGGGGAATACGGTGGCTGCGGCATCATTAGTGTGTTGTTTTTGGCCAGAAATTCGCGCACAAGCAACGATGTGTGAGCAGGGGCGTTATCATGGTGCAAAAGCCAATTTTTGTTCTTCCACAAATCCGGGCGTTTCTGGCGGATTGCTTAGCGCAAATTGCGCATAACTTGCAGGTAATATTCCTTATTGACCGTTTTATCCTGTGGCAAGAACTCATGATGCACCACGCCCCTGCAATCCAAGAAAACTGTAAGCAAAACCAAAAGCACGCTCTTCGTCGTTCACATCTTCTCGGCCCTCTGAGAACATTTTGTACCACCAATAAACGTTGCTTTGGTCCAAGGTAGCTTCACCATATGCCACAGTCAACATTCTGAATGCGTCCGCGCACTTAATTTTGTTTTTCACACAAAATTTGATACAGATTCTTTAATCCATTTTTTGGAATAGGCAAAAATCGAAGACGAGCCAAAACACGTCCAAGTAAAACAGCTGTCAAAAATTAACTGAACATTCAAAATGGCCGAACTTGTCGGCATAAGTGAGGGACATGAGTACCAACATAACGCCACAAAAAAATCGAAAATCCAATATACGTAACCCGCGGAAATTCAAAATTCGCGATACTTTTTGAACAGACCTCGTATACTATAATTCGGCCCTATTGTACACTTAAGGTGTCGAAAAATAAATCTTACAAAAATGACTATATCCTTCATACCCAAACCAACAATGCAATTTCTATAGCAACGGTGATATGTAAGCAAATATACGCGTACCCGGAATATCAAATTGAAAATACGCTTCCTGTTTAGAGCTTTTTGGCACCTTTTAGCGAAATGAGGTTTAGAAAATCCTTATTTTAGTATTACTCGTAATGATAACAATAAAATTGAACAAACCAACACATTATTTATCTAGTTTGATAAACATTTAAATGTTTTTTGAAGTCAATATAAAAAATAAAATCAAACGTCAAATTTAACATTCTCATAAACAATCATATCAACCTGTCCTCTTAAAACAAAAGTGTTTACTTTTATTTATTTGTTTATTTGTAAATTTCCCGGCGTCCATCATTGTTTTTGCAGTGCTGTGTTGAATTTTAAATATTGTGGAGAAAGAAACTGATTTGGAAATTATTCACTTGAACAAATAAATAAAACACTGAAGAATAATGATCTGAAAAATATTACAAACATGAAAAAATATATCTGGAAGCAATTTACGAAATTTTGTTCCGATGGACATTTTGTGCTGGACGATGAAAAATCAAAAGAGGAAATTGCAAACTTTATGGCTGATTAGGCATTTAATATGGGTAAAACGGTTGGAACACATTAGAAAGGTTATTCTGTCAAAACAATATGGAACATTACCGCAAAGTTAATAAAAGAATATACTACGACTACAAGAAAAATGTCAATTCTTTTAATGACGTCGTTTTCAAATAGGCAAGAGGCGCGAGAAACTACAAAAGAAAACTTCTTCAGAAAACTCTAGAAACAAGAAAAATTAGTTTACATGCCTTAAAGAAAGATGAATGTAAACATGTAAATAAGTTCAGTAAAGTACTCCAGATAGACTTCAGGAAAAATTCTATTTCCTGGCCTCGTATGAGTTAGCCTTGAGAGGAAGTGAGGGTGCAAGATGTTTAACTGATTACTTTAGCGAAGAACTGTTATACCGTCCGAT
Source organism: Ignelater luminosus (assembly GCA_011009095.1). Lineage (NCBI taxonomy): Eukaryota > Metazoa > Arthropoda > Insecta > Coleoptera > Elateridae > Ignelater > Ignelater luminosus. The sequence continues at coordinate 384,896 of VTPC01090632.1, read as the reverse complement.
GTTTTCCAAGAAATGTCAAGGGGGAAGCAAATAAATGCACTGAAGACCTGGTGTTGGCGAACAGGAACTTATTAAGATTACAGGGCATGGGAATTCATCATTAATTCAACCTTACCTGCAAATGGATTTGAGACATCATGAACAAATAATAGAGAAACTCCGAAATCTGGATAAAAAGAATACTCTGCAACGACGATGTCTAGTAATAATGTATTAATTCATGAAGCTTCTTCGTCAAACCCTTCAAATACTTACAGTAATTGTAATATAAAAAATACGTAATTTTTGTTACTGTAATAAAGAACATTAAAACAATAAACTATTTTTTTCGGGGTATACTGGGTGTCATTTTGTTGCAGTATTATTTTAACTAAAACCTCACAGAATATTATTTCTGCAGAGTGGTACATAATGAATGGTTCTCCATGGTTTATGTTGTCAGAATAGAACCAGCATCACTAATTCTCTTGACTCGTGCAATTCCAGTTCCATTTTCAATAGACAAACAAAGATCAACTTCTTGATTATAACTGGTCAAGAAGTTTATTATCAATAGTAATATACCGATACAGAGAATTATTATCGGATATATCCCAAATTCTCACAAAAAATGCGTTTATCGGGAAATCTTTTACGAGCGCCATTGTGTCATTTATAATAAACTTACGGTCTCGGACAATTTTCTTTGAATATAAATGCCACACTGGCTCGAGTAAAAGATTTTCCAAGACAAAAAGCTTTTGAGTGAAAATCAAGATATGTACGATAATGATCCGATTGCAGGGGTATATTTAATCAGACTATACTGGGTGTCTGAGACCACCCATCCACCTCTCTTAAATTAAAGGGTTTGAGATTTTTTGATTCCCTTACTAAGTTTGACGTGCTCTTTCGCGGGATGGGATAGTTCCTCGCCGCCGGTTCAGCGCTGCCGTTTCATCGCGCTGTTTCATCACCAGTCCCGGTTCAGCGTCGGCCGTTTCATCGCCGCCGTCAGGTTTAATAATAAAGAAACAAGTTTGATGGGTATTATGCTGTAGTCAAATAAATAACAGTACTCGAGTCTTTTTGGAAAATACACCATATATACTTGCAATTCGAAAATCTAGTAACATTAGTTATTGTTTTTAGATTTTCATTTGCAATACTCTCGCATCTATTGTACGTATAATTCAAAAATAAGAAACAAAATAGATAAATAAAAACATTTCGGTAAAATAATTTTGTAATTTAATCATTTGTATTAGAGTAGTATACACGAATTAAAAATAACCACATAGCAAGACATATTTCTCTTTTCTGAATCCCACCAGAAATCATAAAAAATAAAAAAATTAACACAATTAAAAATTCACATTTTACGTAATTAAGTTAAAATTTATAGTTGCGAACCAGCTCGCGGAGGTATTCGATTTTATTTCTATTGTTATAGTCCAGCACTAATCTCATGATTCGTTCGTCAGCTAAGCGGTATTTTCGTAATTCGTGGATGGTTGGTTTCCTGCCACTAATTGCTCGTAGTAAGTATTGCGTCCTTTTTGCACCTTCCGCAATCCGTCAATTAGCTTCCATATAGTAGGATGATCGACTGCTAGCTCCACCTCTATACGTCGGTGAGCAGCCTCAGGGTGATTATTAGTGCGATCTTCCTCGTTCAAGACTCTATTATGTGAGTTCCAAACTGCTGGTGGAGATAAACCGGGACGTCTGCCATGGCCACGTCTGTTTGGACGACCTAAATAAGTATCTTCAAACTACTTCAATAACAGTTGTAGTTCGAGTAGAAGTTAATTTGCTAATGCATCCACATATCCATCCAAATCGTTAACAGCAACGAAAACCAAAGAAAGTACCATTTTGGCTAAAACGAAATCCGGGTCATCGTTGTAAAGCGCCGTAAATCTCATTTCAGCTAAACGCTTTTTCATGTTTTTGGCCAAGTAGAAGAAGCACCCATTAATAATCACTTCAGGAAAACATTCCGACATAGCTGCAATTGCTACCTGTTCAGAATCACATGTAATACACGCTGGATTTAAATTTGGCAGCAAGCCCTTTATTGCTTGTAATATCTGAACGTAGATTCTGCGTTGCTTGTTTGGCAAAAGCGCGTAAAATACAAGATGTTTTCTTCTTAGCTTTTTTGCCATCACAACATAAATCTGGGAAAATAATTTCGGTGAAATGAAAAATGTTCCATCGGCCAACCAATTTGTGAAGTCTGTAGATGTTGCAACCAACTTTCTCTCCCAAATATCAAGCTTCTGTTACCATCATTTCGCCCACTGTCGTGTAGTAAAAAATGTTTCTGTACCCTTTCATGAGGCCGATATAATTAATACAGATCTGGTATTACTAAGTCTTGTAATGTAGCAGGATCCAGAGGTGCAGCATATACTTGATTCCTTTTACGACGAATTGTTTTCTTGAAAGCAGAACTACTGGGAACAGCAGCTTGACCCGCTTAGGATAAATTGCCCAAGCACTCGTTTATTACTTAAGCTGGGTTTTCTACAGTTGCTTCGACGCGACGTTTAACACTAGTAAGTACAGTAGCTACCTCCACGTCTACTGCAGAAGCAACGTGAGAATGAAAATTCAGCTGCTTTATCAATTCACCATCTTCTGTTGACGACAACATTTGCAGCGGCGGGCGGCCGGATCATCAATAATCTTAAACAGAAAATTACATACCGAACTGTGCAACTTCCCATGTTTAATTTTTATTGTTAAGTTTACATGTGTTTTCACTGCTGGTCAGTGAGATTCTCATTGCAAAATTACTTCTAGGAATACAACTTCTATTTTGAAATACTGATATATAATAACGGAATTTTTATTTTATCTTTTTGAATTTAAAAATATTTGCAATACATATTCGCATTGCTGTTGATTTCAAGTTCTTGCATGAATAAATTATAAAAAATAACGGCAGTTAAGCGGCACATTAGATTTATTTTAGTTAGCCTGGAATACGCAGAAGGCATTATCTAGAACCGTAAGCGATCGACGGTCTTTACATGAAGAAATAAGAAATTTGAGTAGTCTGAGGCTTAACTGCGGCGATGATATGGCCGGCGATGAATCGGCGACGATGAATCGGCGGCGCTGAAACGGCGGCGCTGAACTGCCCTAGACCGCTCTTTCGGATGTTGCAAAAATTGAAAACTCCCCGAGCTCCCTTTATTAGGGTGATGGGGGAGGGGCAACTTTAATATTGTAAATGGAAACCCCTATATTTTATTGTGGAGGCGAACTAATTTTTACACAGGCAGACGCCCCCTCGATAATATTAAAGGTTTATTTGGAATATTTTTTTGTACAATGCTTATTTCTCGAGATATCTAGTTGTCTCAAGTTAAATGGAACACCCGGTATAGTTATCTACGACTTTTGCCTTTACACTTTTTTTTCAAACTCAAAACTGCATTGAATTAAGCTCATAAACTGCAATTCTTTTGCCATTTAACTATTCCTGTACCTGCGGTAGTTTCCAAGATTATTCATCCTGTATTATGGTAATTGTATTATTACAAAGATTTATTTATTTTAATAATAATCATAATACCTGGTGTCCAAACATCGCTTTTATTTTATCCTACCTCAACAATACTAGTAAATAAATACCTCACCTTAGATGAGTCACTTACATGTTTAATATCGTTAGGAATTTTAGATAGGCATCTAACCACTTGATTTTTACGTAAGACTTTCACATAAGTAATTTATTCCTCTTAATTTTTGTTTAATGTTCTAGATACTTCCAAAAGATATAAACTACCTCTTCATTAAAAATATCTTACATTTGCAGACTTTTGTCGCTCTCAAAACAAACATTACGTTCATCACCACAAAAGTATGTATTGGTATTATATCAATTTCTAAAGTCATTAAGTACACAATTACTTTACGATAGATATGTTCAATTAACTTCATGTTAAGTATTTTTAATGAGCTAGCTATTTTTTGTTGGTCTTACTTATCTGTTATCACTCTCAAATTCAACTATCTAAATGTTGAATAAGTGTTGTCGTCTTGCAGTTTTCATATTAGTAAAAAAAAGTAAGCCGAGCTCTGACTAAAATAAAATTTTTAATGTGCTAGCATTGATAATATAAAATCAAAGTGAAGTGCATTCCGGTATAGATAAACATGCAATATTACCGAGGAAAAACCAATTGTAAATTATGCCCAGATAACTAACTAACACTGTAATAACATGCAATCATAAAATTTCAATTTCCAGTGGACTATAAAAGAAAGGCGTGTCTTACCGTATTTCATTTTCAATAAAATTATCATCAAATTCATCAGTTTGCTGCTGATTTGTAATGGTACGCTACGCTAATTGTACAAAAAGTACTTTTAGAAGAAACAAAATTGTAAAGTTGCAAATCGAATTCGAAGACGTACAGATAAATGGGTTTACATAATGTTATCAAATGTTTGGATATTCTAAAAAGAATTCTAAAAATTTTAGAAAAAACGCTGGGAATCTACTCTAAACACTCTTGCACACTAAATAGCCAACAGATTACTATTATTAGATGTTATATCCTCTGAAGTCTAAATTTACTCATTTGATGTTTCTTCTAAAACCTCTTTCAGTATGTGCGCTGTGCCAAGTAATACGCTTCATTCCAGGGATTTCTTTTATATAATTCTTACAGCTGTTAGTTATCGTTTCAAGCGCTCCAATAACTACCGGGATGACCTTAGTTCGACAATTCCACATTCTTTGTGTTTCTAACGCTAGTTCCTTGTACTTCAAAACTTTTTTGCTTCCTTTTCTTTCACTCTTCTGTCTCCTGGTACTGCTACATCGATGATCAAACGTTTATTTTCTTTTTTTTTGTTTAATTACTATGTCATGTTTGTTAGCTCTAATTTTCCTGTCTGTCTATATTTGTTTATTCCACATTATTACTGTCTCCCCCGCTTCCACTACTGGTTATGGGTTATGCTCACGTACCATTTTTTTCTCACCTGGATACCATATTCTTTGCAAATATTATAATGGAGGTTTCTACAGACTTGATCGTGTCTTTTTATATATTCCTGTTTTGCAAGAACCGTACATCCTGCTATTATGTACTCTGTGTTCTTCGTGTTCTTCACACAACCTACATTTACTGTTAACATTCCGTCTCGGTATATTCTTTTTATGGTATCGAGTGTTAATTAAATGATAAACATGTACCTGTTAAGGAGGCACGGGTCACTAAGCCTGGGGCTCCTTGGCTAACAGATAATTTAAAGGCAATCATGAAGGAGCGTGACAGTGCATCGAGGAAATATAAGCGTACTAGGCTCCCTTCGGACTGGAATCGGTACAAAGAACTTCGGAATTTTACGGTATCATCCATTCGTCGTGAAAAAACGGCTTATCTTAATTCACTCGCAACGGAAAACAATTCGCGTAAGATGTGGTCTGCCTTATCTGATTTAAATATACGTTTTTCACAGCAACGTACAGTGCCAGGTAACTTAGCTGACCCTAACTCGATCGGAAATTATTTTAGCTCTTTTGTTCAATCTTCAACTTCCGACTGCGATACACAAATACAGTATTATCAAAATAATCGGCACTTCAGCAACCAAACTTTTGATTTCTCCCTTACCTCAATAGAAGAGGTGCATGAAACTCTGTTTAGTCTTAAATCTAACGCTCTTGGTTCAGATAACATTACGCTCATAATGCTAAAATATTGTAGTCCTTTTATCGATAAATATATTACTCACATTATTAATTGTTGCATAGAGTTCTGTTACTTTCCGTCGGCGTGGAAGGAGGCCATTGGTCTTCCACTACCTAAAGTTTCTAATCCAAGTAGTTACTCTGACTTAAGAATAATTAGCATTTTACCGTGTATCTCTAAAATTTTTGAAAAGATACTATATAAACAAATATATGCCTTTTCTAACAACAACAGTATACTATCCGTATGTCAATCCGGTTTTAGGAAGGGTCTTAGTACTGCTGATTCTCTCGCCACTGTCACGGATGATATTATAAGCGCAACCGATAGGCACATGATAACCGTTCTTGTACTGCTCGATTTCTCTAATGCTTTTGATACAATAAGTCATAATCTTCTGCGTGCCAAACTTCAGTACTACGGGTTCGTCAATAATGCAGTCAACTTAATAAAGTCCTATCTACCCGACAGGAGTTTGATAATTAAAATTAACGAGCAACTGTCACAATCATATTCATTAACTTCCGGTGTTCCTCAAGGGTCTATTCTAGGGCCTCTGTTATTTATTATATATACTTCTGATATTTTAAATTCCTTGAAGCATTGTAATGTTCAGGCGTATGCTGATGACACGCAAATATATAAATCATTTAACTTTCCTGATAGAGCTCAAGCTTACGAAGACATCAACAGTGATCTTACTCTTATTAAACACCTTTCAATGCAACACAACCTGAAACTTAACACGAGTAAATCAAAACTATTGGTGTTTGGTAACAAAAGAAATATTACAGCACCAGATTTAAATCTCAACATAAATATAGATAACGAACTTTTACCAGTAGTCGACTCTGCAAGAAATCTCGGTATTATATTAGACACTAAACTACGTTTTAGGTTACACGTTACAAAACTATTGTAAAACACCTATTCCTCGTTAAAATTACTATACGCAAATCGTGATATTTTAAACTCTGCTCAAAAGAAAATGCTTACAGAATCTTTAGTTTTATCGCACTTTAATTATTGCAGTTTTATTTATGGTCCTTGCTTAGAAACTGGTGTTGTCGATTCATCTGCAATTTACGGAAATACGATCATGTATCTAATAGCATTAGCGAGCTCAAATGGCTGAAAATAGAAAACCGTTGGAAGTACCAGTTGGGTTCATATACACATGCTTTATTAACTTCCAGGCAGCCATCTGCTAGCCTTTCTGATAGATTGGTCATTAGGTCTCAAGTTCATTCTGCAAACATTCGTAATAAAGGTATGCTCACAATACCGCAGCATTCAACAACCTTCTTTCGCAGGTTTGCTGTCTCAGTATATAACTCGATTCCCTCTCCCATAAAAAACCTTGATCTAAATAGATTTAAAAGCTCGTTAAAAAATTATTTTTTGAGTCTGCAATAACCACCATGCGTATGTCTAACTACCTAAATCAGAACAAATTAAATTAATCTTTAAGTTAATCTTTATGTACTATTTTTATATATTTTGTGTAGTCTCCTGGTTAAATAGAAAGCCAGGAGGCTACAGATATTGTATTTTTCTTTTTATTTTCAATAAAGACGATTATTATTATTATTATTATTATTATTATTATTATTATTATTATTATTATTATTAATTGCCTGATCTTGCGCTGCTATGATGAGACTTTCTGTTTCGCCTTTAAGTTCTCCTTTCCGTAGCCATTCTTAGGTCTGTTCTTTGTCTATAAGGTGTTCTTGCACTGCTCGCGGATATTGTCCATGCATTTGCTTTTCTGCCCACTTGTTTTTTATTTGCTCTAGTATTTTGTTCTTTATCTTATTTTTTGTGTTCTCTTCTGTTTCATTTTCTCTCTCTTCTATTTGGATTTCTACTGAGATTTTTCTTGATATCTTCCTTATAGATTGATCCATTGGTAGGTCTTGGTCAATTCTTTTTATTAATTCTACATATTTGTCATTCTCTTTGCTGTGAAGGTAGTAGGATAGATTTATGATGGCTGCTTTGTATGCTCCCACTACCTGCATTAGTCCACGACCACCATCTTTTTTTTATGTGTACAGGCGATCTACATCTGCTTTTGGATGGTACATCTTATATGTCGTTAGCATTTTTCTAGTCTGCCTATCTATATTTTCTAATTTCTTTATCTTCCAATTTACTACTCCAAAGCTGTACTGGAGCACAGGTACTGCTATCTCACCTATAGCTAACATTTTATTTCTACTATTTAGTTCGCTCTTAAAAACCTTTCTTACCCGCCTAATGTATTCTCTTTGTAATCTATCTTTTACTTATGTTTCGTCTATTCTCCGGGTTTCATTCAGCCCTAAATATTTGTAAGTCTCGTTCTGGCCTAGTTCTTTGATCAAGTCACTATCTCCCACTTTTCTACCTTCTGACTTAACTTTTTCTCCTCTTTTAAATGTTACTTTTGCACACTTTTCCAATCCCATCTCCATACCTATATCAGGGCTATATGTTTGTATTACTTTTATTATTATTACTATTATTATTATTATTATTATTAATATTATTATTATTATTACATAATAAGTAATACCGCAATGTAACTTAAATTATTAATTTTACAAACATGATTTAGCAAAAAAAAAGAAACAAAAAGATAACTCAATCAATTAAATAGTATTACTAATGTTCATAAGATTCGCCTAAGTTGTATTTGGCACCTATGACAGAATTTCTTAAG
>VTPC01090632.1:341174-371490 GCA_011009095.1 Ignelater luminosus | reverse complement strand
AGAAGATCAAACATACTGAAAAGGAAAATAATAAGAGAAGAAATACTAAACAGAACAAAGGAATATTACAGTAGATTATACAAAAGTAAGGTAACCTACCAAAGCATTGAAGAAGAAAACCCTAGCAAAAACTAGCAAACAGTACATAAATGTAAACTTCGAAGACATGCCCGATATCGACAAAGCAGATGAACAGAAAAAGCAGCAGGAGAAGATGAAGTTATTATTGAACTGATAAAACGTGGAGGACCTGTTGTTTTAAGAAAATTAAAAGACTTATTTATTCTCAAAGAAAACGATATTTTGCAAGAATGGAAAAACGCCCTTATTGTACTCTTTTATAAGAAGGGTGACTCAAGCGACCAGGAAATTATGGACTCACGTCTTTTACTCCATACCTATAAGCTCTTTCCTAGAATATAATAATGAGTTAGAATTATATCAACTTATAGAACAGGCAGGGTTTAGAGTGGGATACAGCACTATAGAATATCTTCATACTATGAGAGTGCTAATTGAGAAAGTGAAGGAATACAATATCCCCTCTTTAGTTAGCATTTATCGATTTTTGTAAGGTCTTTGACACTGTGGCAAAATGCATTAAAGCATTGAAGAACGCTCGCATAGACTCGCTATAAGTATACTGATTGCAAAAGTATACGATCGTGCTAGCTTACATGTCCAGCTGCATTAGAATACCAACAGGATAATTAAAGTGGAAAAACAAAAGCATTAATATAACTGGGAAAAGGTTCGAAAACTTGAGATTCGCAGACGGCATTGTAGTAGTAGCACAGAACGAAGATGAGATAAAAAAATGGTCGAAGAACTATATGAAGTAGCTCGTGCAGTGGAACTGGAAATTAATTTTAATAAAACAAAAGACATAACAAATCAAAATAGGGACCACGATCATATCAGCATTTGCACTCAAACGATGGAGAAGGTATCGTCTTACATCTATTTAGGACAAAGCTTAACAATAGGCAAAGCAAACCAGGAAAACGTGGTTGAACTCAGACTAGGGTTAGGCTGGGTGACGTATGGCAAGTTAAAATCTGTTTTTAATATGAATCTTCCCCTGCAAATGAAAACCAAAATATATAATAAGTTATTCTCCATTTGGTGACCTATGGCACTAAGACCTGTATATACAAAAGAATAGTCCAGAAATTACAAGTACACCAACGCGTAGTTGAACGTAAAATATTAGGAATAAAGTTGAGATAAAAAAGCTAATCTATGGATCAGACAAAAGGACGAAAGTAATTGACATCATAGAAATGGAATTGGGCAGGCCACGTCGCAAAGCCAAATAAATGGAATAGCAAAGTAACTACATGGAGGACACCGAAAGAGAAAAGAAGCGTTGATCGTCTTCAACAAAGCTGGAGTGATGACCTAAAAACAGGGGATTTAAACTGGTACAATATAGCACAAAGCCCAGAAATATGGACAAGCAGAAGGTTGAGGAGAAGAAAAAGAAGTTAACGTACTTAGCAATCCATGACTGCTACATAAGTTAATTTCTTGTTACAGCCGCTACAATGATTTCTCTCTTCTAATTTAATCTAGTATATTAAGACATACATTTCATTCTTTCTTTAATTGTCACTCAACTCACATTATGTTAGCCATAATAAAACTGAAGAATTATTTGCTTTTTTTGCTTTAGCATTACTGGTTGTTTTTACTAAGTACTACCATAGTAAACTGATATTCAGATAAATGAAGTATTTGACGTGACAGCTTTTAACCGAATTTCGTCAGTAGTATTTTAAGTAAATTAATTACAATAAAGAGCAATTTTCATACGGTGATGATGACTCTAACATTAAATTATATAGTACGTAAAACAATTACTTTAAGTGACAATAAACACAAATAAACGCAAACGAAGTTCCTAGTAAAACATTTGAGAACCTAAAAACCTGTAAATAGATATTCAATAATGCATAATACATGTACAGTAAGTTAATGGCTGATACATACTAGTAGACTTTCGGATGTTAATTTCCAATGTATAATAAATTCCAAAAAATATTTTTTGTGTAAGATATGTACATAGAATCGAGAGAAATATTAGTCATGTGTGTATTAGTTCTAGAAATGAAACAGAAGAAAGGAAATAGCAAAGAATTTTTTAATAATAGAGATCCATATTTTAAATTAACACCCGCTTATTATTTACAGGAAACGCCAAAGGCAATAATAACAAAAAAAAAATTAAGAATATCTCGAAACCAATTTAGATTCTATTTATTCTAGTCTTACGCAAATAAGATTAGACAGCATATTTTTTTAATAATAGGTTTTTAGAAATACTTTTCGCACGATAAGGTACAAAGTACAAAAATAAGAAACAGAACACATTTTATGTAATTAATTTGATAGTTATGTAAACATGCAAACAACGAGGGTGATGCAAAGTGTTTAATCGTTGTAGTGTTTACATTTACGTGTATTCCTCGCTGTTCGTAAAAAGGCATAAAAATGTAAAATAAGTTTGCACGAGCTAAAAGAAAGAAAATTAGAAAAACAGGAAGAAAAGAAGTGCTTTATAATTAGTACAGAGCATATTTCTCAACATTTATCAAAACTTTTCCCAAACTTTTTATCGACATACGTAGTTTGTCACAAAAACATATGGTTATGTCAGTTTACAGAACACGAGAGCTATAGATACTAATGTAGGCCACATGTATTAAAACACACATATTTAATAATGATGTCAATCACTGATTATTTTTATTAATTTAGGTACCGTATGGATTTAGATGATATCCTGTACACTCTACATTGCGGAGGAAGTTTCGTTCGATTAGAAGACTAACATAGTTAGTAACCTACCAAGATAGGGGATATACCTAATTTGGGATAATCTTTATTGAGTTATATCTAAAACTTGTTGCGTTTAATTAAGTAGTGTATTAATATTATTAACAAAAAAAAATGCACATTGTTACAAAAGAAGGAAAGGGTTTTGCCAAGATGGTGTTCCATTTTATTTGTTTAATCTTCAAAATACAACATAAATAAACTGCAGTTTAGACAGTTTAAAGACATAAACATTAAAAATGATTTTTAAAAATCCCATTTTTCTGGTTTGGAAGACTAAAATACTTTAAAACATAATCAGAAGTAGTTTCTCATACCCCGAACATCTAGGAATTGAAGACAAAAAAAGCTCTCAAAAAACTGAAAGTTTGCAAAAACTGGAGGCTTTTCTAAAGGCTCGCAAGAAACTGGAGGTTCGTGAAAATCTCAAAACATGCAAGTACATGTAGTACTCAAAGCTCAAAAGTATAAGAATCCGAAATATCTCAAAGAATCTCATTCCCATAGACCTGCAGAAACTCACGACCTCGCAAAACCCTAGAAATTCATGAATATTTAAACTCCAACCAAGACTTGAGAATCTACAGAAATTTCAAAAGCCTACAAAGACTCGGAAATCTTTTTTATAATCAGATAAAAACTGCGAGAGTGACACATCTTGCGAGATATACTGCCTATAAATCAAAAGAGTTCTTGCTATCTTTCAAAGACCAACTATCATTTTAAAAAGTGAACATGAAATTCTGAGTTGCTGTGCTTTTGACTAACAAGGGAAAATCACAGCTATAGACAGAAGTTAATGCACCTTTGGGATAGAAACCTACAGTAAAGGATAAGATATTCCATACTTTTGTCTGCTTGTATCATGTACGAGTATTAGATCGTATCAATATCAATATCATCATAAGTCTTTAATCATAGAGGTGTAGGATACAAAAAGAAAAAGATGAACGACACGTTTACTTATCTAAGTTAAAGTCTGTTGAACGAACAAAAAGCGGGCACTTTTGCTATTTGATACAGGTATACTATTCAAAGAATTCGTTACAAATGATACAAATGGTGAAACATTTTCTCGCTAAACTAAACTTCTGAAAAGACTCTTTGTTCGAGTTTTAGTTCAAACTTGAAAATCTTATTATATTAGTGCGCAAAGTGTAGTGGCACTATTACTGAGTTACTGACTTAAGGAAATTACAATTCCACGCCAGACCGGAACATACATCGAAATTCTTCTTCCCATAAATGCAATCCCCCAAGAAGTTTGTTGTTCAGAACACTGTTGATAGTTTAGCATTTACCTTGAATTGCAAAAATACTGGCATGCTCAAGCAGTACGAGTATTGGAAGAGAATTTCCAATTTCCTATAAGGAACACAAAATCCAAAAAGAGGAAATAGAAAAGATTTCAAATTTCTTTCTCTCTACCTTTTAAGATGAGCCGTGCCCTTGACTTCATATATCACCAGAAGAGTCTATAAAAATGTGTACACACAATAATACTAACAGAAATTATTAGAATGATGAACGACTATCCGTCCCCTAAATCATAAACCCAAAATTTATGTCACTATAGATTTGTTTCAGTAGATTCCACTACTTTTACAGATTTTCTCTGCATTAAAAGCCTTTTAGAACCATGGGCCGGGATCGAATCCGTGACCTTCAGGTTGGTAGTCAGATACTTAACTGTCAAAACTGTCAAAACTGTCAAGGATTAATTGTTATATGTCATTTACACAGAATTTATGTTATGGAAGATTATCAAATGCAAAGCAATTTGACATAAGGCAAGTAAGTGTGATGTCACAACACAAATGACTGCGTTTTTCGCCATCAACAAGTTTTATTCCTTTTTGCTTGAAACCATATTTTGAAATTCTTTGTTTTTCAAATATCAATCCAACTCATTGTAATCTTTGGGAATTTGCAATAATGAATGCTGAATCAATTATTCAGAATAACTAACCGCATTCAGAAAGGCAAGAAAGTGTGCATACTTAAGGGTGTGGGAACAAAAAATCTGAACAGATTTTAAAACAACATACCTTTATTGAAAAATACCAAATGAAATATTTAAATAATACAAACAATATGCTAACTTTAAAGAACGGAATCAGCACCATACCGGCTTGCTTGGCGAATTTTTGTTTTAACACGGCGCATTAAATTTTCAAATGTCGATGTTTTTGATTGCCGAATTTTTAACAGTATACGTTGCTTTAATTCCTTATGACTGGAAGCTTTCCATCCGCCAGAATAAACTTCTCTCTTCAGATTTCGCCAGAAACGTTCAATAGGTCTTAACTGAGGAACGTTTGGAACATTTTTTCTTTTGGAACATAATTAGTATTTAGATCTTCACACGCAACAATAACATTGGCCGCATAATGGGCTGTTGCCATATCCGGCCAAAAGATAAAATTTCCATCAGAGTGTTTAGTTCTGATGAAACGAGCAAGTCGGGATCTTACACAATATTTTTCATAAATATTTCCATTAATGGAATTGCCAGATGGACAAATAAAAGCAGAAGAATGTCCGCGTGACGAAATGGCCAACCAGACCAACACTTTTGACTGAAATTTCTTGTGTCGCTTGAAATGTACTTCGGGATCCACATTTTCACCTTCTTTATAATAAAAATGTTTGTTATTGGCAGTGTCGCTGCCATCAAAACTGAAATATGATTCGTCATCCATGATTATTGTCAAACCATTGGATTCTGAGAGAATTCTTAGTTTTCATCTTTGTTCTAATTTTTGTTTCTCTGAATATTTGGGAGCTGATTTTCGCGTAGAAAGTCTCACGTTATTTTGTTTCAATATGTTACTAACATATTTCTTGTCGATTTTAAATTTCCGACCAAGTTTCCGTAATGAAACACCCAGCTTACCATGAACCGCACAAACAAGAGCTTGTCTCTTTCTTTCAAGCATTTTTCTTGCTGGTCTTCCACTTCCTGGTTTTCTTTGTGCTGAATTGTCCTTATCTACCCTTGCACAAATAGCATAGATTATTATTTTGGTATTCCCATTTGAATAAAATGGTTTACAGTGAGGACTTTTTTCAAATGAATATGAGTTTTGTAAAATTCCACAACGATATTTCGTCGTTCATTTTCTTTTAGGTGTTCCATTATTACACACACTTCAACTAGCTCGACATGAATTATTAGTAACAATTACTAACAAGTGTCAAATAATCTTATAAGGTTCGAAAGGTTTTGTTTTCAAAGGTACCTCGATTACAGCGGTAGAACTTTTGTCCAGATTTTTTGTCCCCACACCCTTAAGTATGTATGATGTCGTATCAGTTTTCACCAAAAAAAGAAATTAATGTAGGTAGTAACTTTTCAAAGCTTACAAGGTCATTATTACACGTAATAGATGATAAAATGCTAAACGCACGTAAATACATACTATACAGAGAGGGAAGATGCAGATGCAGACGTCATGATAATACAACAGCGCTTAGCTATTGTCTATTTTATTTGGAAAAACCATGATTAGAAATTACGTAGATAGTAATGTTTGTTGTACCGGATATTCCAACAAATTGTACTTTAGAACTAAAACATCATTTTTACTATTCTAAGTTCATACCTTTACAGGGGTACTGGTGGAAAAATTTGGTAGGTGGATAACGTTATCACAATTTAATTCTAATTAAATGTCGATTCTGATCATCTGATTGCTCAGAATTTGACTGTACCTTAGCAACAACACCAAATTAAATTTAATTTCAATTAAGTTTTAATTTAGCTTCTGTAAACTGACCCTATATAATGTTTTTTCATAAATGACATTTTAAGATTTTTAAATTTGTTTTAATTTATTATAAGAGCGTAAAAGTTGTTATTGGATATGGAAAATGCCATTGGATTAAATATTAAATTAATTTTTAGTAGTTTGATAATAGGGAAGTACATATGGAAAAATCAGTTCTCACGTGGGATTCGAACCCACATCTGAGATAATCCCTATCACTGCTTTTCTGATTAAGCCAAGGGGAATTTCCCCAATTGAAAGCTAAAATCTCTATTTGTAAAGGTGTTATGGAGTTATACCAATTTAGTTGTAAAAAGCCTGCACTGCATGAATTCACAGTGCAACGTTCATCGTCTACTAATTTACTTATTTTCTGTATAATGCCTACAATGCTTATCTATATTAATGATAATATTATTTTTTTTTAGTTTTGACATACTAACATATTACAAATATGAAATTTGGAAAATCAAATATTCTGAGTTTGAAACGTAATTTATACTACTTACAAGTATTAAATTATTCTTTTTATTTGTCACTTGAACTAATGGCCAGTGGTAGAAATTGTTTAATCGGGGATGATATATGCATGTGATATAAATATGATCGAAAGACAGCTAAGCGCTGGAGTCTTGCAATGGAAAAAAGATGGAATGGACAAACCAATTTCTCTTCTAAGTACTACAAGGAAAGCTCTAGCTTTTTGCAACGATTTCTTTGCCTATTTAAAAAAAATGAATATACTGAAGCAAGATTACGTTTTGTTTACTTCGTTCTTCTGTTTTTTTATTAATTTGCCCAATTTCTCTACAACTTTGAATTCTATTTAGAAAATTACTTATTAAATGAATTCTTTATGTTACTTTTTCATTGTTTGTTATGTCAAATTTCAAAAATTATATCAATAACTTGATATTTCAAATTAATAATTCTGCTATAAAATATTTATTTACTTCTCTTCTTGTTGTATAACCATGATTAAATTAAAAGAAATTATATATGTGAAAATCTCAATTGTTAACATTAGTATAAAGAGAATAATACGGATAAAACCGCATGTCTGAAAAATAAACAAAACATAGCTTTGTATTTTGTTTAACAAGTAAACCACAACTTCCAAAAATAGGAATATTTAACGGCATTTCTAAATAACTAAAATTAATCGGTAAAAAACCTGCTCTTGGTATTTGATGGATTCTATGTAAATAAAGACAATTTCTAGAAAAAACACAGAACGGAAATTAAGTGTAAAAGTACTATACGAAATTGAAATTTAAAAAACTTCTGCTGTATGCTAGTCAACATACGTCCGCATTATTTAGATATTATTAATAAAAATTAACATGATGTTATTGATTATTAAACTGAGATTTTAATGAAGTTATTTACACATTTTAAAGGATAATTTGAC
The DNA here is from genome assembly GCA_011009095.1 of Ignelater luminosus. Lineage (NCBI taxonomy): Eukaryota > Metazoa > Arthropoda > Insecta > Coleoptera > Elateridae > Ignelater > Ignelater luminosus. The sequence goes on along the minus strand of VTPC01090632.1, from coordinate 363,471 downwards.
TTTAGCTGTTTCAATTTAATGTTAGGTATTTTCTTAGCGCCAGCGCGTAAAAATTTTGCAATGCTGTATATGTTACTAAGACAACGCATTCAGTATTCAAACTAAGACTGCTGAATAGGGTATTGGACTACAATACAAATATAAATCAAACTGTTGTTGGTTTAACAGTAAATATTTTTTTAAACCAATTTAGCCAACACATTTTTTAAAAATATGTATAATTTATCTAGGAAATCATTATTAAAATAATTAAATTTTCATGTTTGACCACGTGATTGAAAACGCACGGGATTTGCTAAATCTGGGGTGACGTCACCTGCACGTAAACAGTTATTGTCAGTCGAAGTTTTCTACGGTGCATCAGTGATTTTTCTTTGTTTTCTTTTATTCTTAGGTTTTGGGACTACAAGTGAGAAATTATCTATATTAATTGTATATAAGTACGATGGAGACCAACTTTGTTAAAGGTGATAGCTTGATATATGCTGTTCCGGATATGGTAGTATCTGACAGTCTTTTTCTGCGATCTACCTGGCATTCAAACTTTAGCTCCTTTAACCAAGAGTATAGTCTGCCTGAATCCCATTGTATATTGTCTATAATTTGCCATATCTTGTTCAATCTGTAATAACAATATAGTCAATGTTATATCTCTTAACAAAATATAGCTCACAGAGACTAAAACATCAGTGTTTTATTCTTCTAACTTCTTTTCTACTATAACAAATTATAAAAAATACAATACAATCTAATTTATTCCATACAAAATCAACATTAAAATTTAACATACAGACTAACTAACCTCAAATATTGTACGAAAGTAGAAAAGATTATTACGAAAATATAATATTCAATGGTTATTTGTGTAAGAAATACGTACTTAGATGACTATAGAATTGTTTACTTACGTTAAAATGATTTTCACACATGAAAGCATTAGTACTTGCTGCTATATCTTTTGGGTTTCTACGAGCCAACATTAACCACTTTTTCCGTATCTTAGTGTTCTTTGGAATAGACACAAACATCTTATCGGGTGTTTTAATTGATGTGTTAGTACATTGTGGCACTACGCACCATTTATAAACCATTTTGTAAGAGAAAAGGTAACAAAGTTATCACTAAGCGTATTACGATTTGACAGCTAAAAGTTTGCTTACAAGCAAGTGACGTCATGACATCCCGTGACCTGCATTGATGGCGTCCTTAGAGTTTTGGACGCATTTTTATTCATTCAAATTTTAATGGTTATTTTCATAGAAAATAGAAAATTTACAAAGAAATAACCAAATTACCAATGTATTAAGCTATAATAAACAATTTGAGATATTTTCCTAAAACTTGTCAAATATCCTATTGTTTTATCTTCCTTTTGAACAATTAAAAAAGATTGAACAGGCCATGGAATTTAACATTAGGTTGGTAATGAAATGATGCGCCGCTGCGTTATATACCTACCGATAATGCAGAAAATGCACATGTGAAAACGTGTAGGTTACGCTGAGTTGATTGTTTTTTATTCAGTTGCAGTTTGTGAAGCAAAATAAAGTGTTATGAGGCGCAATTAGAAAAGACTGGTTTTATAATTATTATCATAATAAATAAAGAAACAACAAAGAACGCCAGAAATTGGATTTATAAGAATTATAAGGTCAGGTGAGTTAAACAAAAAAAACATTGAAATAGATAGTAAAAGCATCAACATAATTATTTGAAGAAACTCTATTAAAATTTAAACAGCTGTTAGCACTTATAATAAATGTTTTTTATCCTGGCCATTCACTTCAAGGCAGCGTGCTACTGTCTGTTTCAGGTTTTCAAAGGCATTTACAAGTGTTTGCACGTTGTTAACATTACAGGTATTCACAATTGCATTAATTCTTCTAGATTATGAAGTGAATTTTCAAAAACGGTATTTTTTAGATGTGGATACGCAAAATAGTCTAATACAGTTAAATCTGGGGACCTCGGAGGGAAATTGATAACTCTGTAATCGTAGAATTTTTGCAAAAATTGCATCGTCTCACGAGTTTTATGTGGTGTAGCACTGTCTTGCTGAAAAAAAACCTTCTTGCAGTTCGTTGTCATGTAATTGTCCTATAAAAGGGTCTAACAAATCATTTCTGTACCTTGCAGCTGTAATGGAGTTGTGCTAAAAAACTAGTCCAATAACTCATCTTTGAGAAACTGCAACCCAAATACCAACTTTCTACGGATTTAGAGGAGTTGCTAGAAACTTGCGAAGATTGTTGGAACTCCATATTCCTACATTTTGCGAATTGACATAATCCGATAAATGCATCCATGCTTCTTCACTAAAGAATGTTTTGTCAAAACCGTCATTATTGTTTAAATTACCACGAAACCAGTGACAATACTTAATTCTTGTTACAAAATCGAAGGGTCGAAGTTCTTGAACACAAGAAATTTTGTAAGGAAAAAAGTGGAAGTTCTTCTTAAGTAGTGTTGTGACAAGTGCCGTATGATAATCCAGTCTCCTGCTTTAACTGGCGAAGTGATTTTTTTCTGGAAATTGAATCATACCTTGTCGAATATCCTCAAACTGTTCATATGTTTTTTTTCCTTGGACGTCCACTACCTGCCTTACACATTACGAATCACTTTCCCAAAATGATTTTTGAATAACAATTTGTGGCTGTGTATAATTTAGATATAACAAATAATAAAATCGTAAATAAATAATAATAACTTTATTTCAATCTTTTGTATACAATTTGATTGACAACTGTTTATAAACTGTCAAATTAAAATTTTGTTTTTATTTTGTTTTCAATTACGCCAACTAAATAACTGTGCATTGCATGGCCTACTCGACTTTTTTTATCTGATCACACGGTACATTACCGACTGCTATTTTGAGTCGCCCATAATGCAGAATTTTAAATTTTCGGGGAATACAAACTTAAATATTTTCCTTTATATTATCTTAAAGCTACAGTATATTCAAGATTTAGATTTTATCTACTAGTTTACCACATAGATGAACCTCCTTAAGTCAATGAGTAACAATACAGTGTGTCCACATTTCGAAGTTCACTATTGGGATCTTGGAAATTGTAAGAGATACCAAGTCGGTTAAATTAGAAGAGTTTTGGCTATTTTGGAGATCAGTTTACTTATGCTTTTGTTTTTTCAAAAAAGTTCACGGCTTACTAGATATTTGCTAAAAACGAAATTATTTTATTTTTTTAAGTGAAATATCTCAGGAACCAGCAAAGATAGAAAAGAACGGCAAAGAGGGTGTTTAAGAGAATTTACTCCGAAAAACAAAAAATTATTTTTGCAATTGTCTTTTGTTTTACTTCGGCGGTGTAACGTAAATCCAAATTTTTTCTAATGGAACGCCTACTTGATTTCCATATTACTGAACTGCACGCCTTAAATGCTTTTCAGTGATACATGGTTTAACATAGCTATTCTTTTGTTTTACCGAGTTACGAAGTGAAAATCATTTTTCATCATAGTGTGCCACGACATCTAACACACAAAGTCGTGGAGTTTTATCAAAAAAATCCATTTGTTATGCAAAAATTGCTAAAACAAAATAAATACGCTTTTATAGGGCATTAGCTGCTTATTTGATGCTATCTGTGAATGCTCAGTAAAGTATCTTAAAAGCGTCTTTTGTTTTGTTTTAGCAATTGTTACATAACAAATGTAATTTATCTGACAAAAATTAATGATTTTCATGTTTAAAGTCATGGCACACTAAGTGGGAAATGCTTTTTATTTTTAAAAAAAATAAGATAATTTCGCTTTTAGCAAATATCTAGTAAACCGTGAACTTTTCTAAATAACTGATCTCCAAAATAGCCAAATCTTTTCTAATTTAACCGACTTTGTATCTCTTATAATTTTCGAGATCCCAATAGTGAGCATCGAAATGTGGGCACACTGTATAGTAAACTGGTTGAGAAGTTGTTTTAATTTCACAAAATCACAATTAGCTCTAGATTCTCATAGTTGAACTTGTTCTAGAAAATCATTTTCAACGTCAATTCGCAAAGCATTATATGGGCATATAAATTAAAGGACGGAATGAGATAGCAACCAAACTAGTTATGACCAAAACTCCTATTTTATTGAAAAATAAAGAGAATATTACTACACGAAGTACAAAAAAAAAATGCTAGCGGACTGTATAGTAACTACACTCATTAAAATGGCAAGAAAAGTTCCTACTAACGTGTGTTCGAAAACACACCAATACACAAGGTGTCGGAGTTTAACATAAATTGCTTGTTATTCACATTATCTCTGAAAGTAAATGAATATCCATTTAACCGTTTAACACGTTTCAAGAAACTTTTGATTTCATCACAATCACTATTATTGTTTAATTCGTCAGCTACTACGTGACTATCTGCTTTTGCTTTTTAATAACAATTGTTTTGCATGATTAAAGCTCGAAATGCAATTGACCGGTTCTTTCAGCACGTTGAGAACGGTACTCTTCCAATCTTCTACCAAACATTATCCTCTAGTGGCATGAGATTTAAAGATTGGTATGTAATTCTAGCCGGTCAGTGAGGAGTATTTCATGATCTTAGGTCAGATTCAATGCGACTAAAACGTTTTAACTTAAGAATTTGCATTTGCATTTTATTTTTATCTTTATTTTGTGGATCTTTTGCACTTCCATTACTAATTATAAAGTTAGATATGTATAATTGGCGCATGTACATATAGTGTATGTTGCTTCAACAAGAATTTCTAGAATCAGCTGATTTTTTGGCAATCAAAACTTTTACTATCATTTGTATTGCGAACTAGTTCACAAAATGCATTAGTCCTTTTTTTATTAACGTTAAGTTCTATCTCCAAATTTCTTTGGAGGGAGAGTTTATACGATTTAATGTCCGTGAGTGACACACATTTGTAGCAGGTGAACCAAATTTAAATGCAGATTCTACTTATGGGATTCCTTATACTGCGACCATAGAGCTTATGCTTGTTACGTGTTACATTTTAATATGACAGTAATCCAATTCTACTTATATAGATTATATAAATTGTTTTACTGCTTGTTTCTTATCGTTAAACATAGCTGCCTTCCTATGACCACCTTTTGCATATTGATCAACTTAATGTTTAGTCGTTACCTTAGTTCTAGAATAGTCATCATTATTCTCTCTTCTTGATCTGCTACAAGCTGATCTGAGATAACCTGTCTGGATTGCTATAGGACTTTCGATGCATTCTTCTCACATCCTGCACTTCACCTCACTGCATCGAAAAGCTTTGGTAGCTTGAACGAAGACGCAGAATGCCTAAAATACCATTTCTTTTTAATTGATCCTTTATGATTTTTTTCTTTTTTGATCTTACATTTACTTGTTGCACTTAAAGTGGATTCATTTTTAGTAATAATTGATAATATACTAAAGGATCAAAAGTAATCCTATACAGTAAGCAATTGAGACTGATATTTTGTCCTTAGTGGACATTTATTGCTATTCAACTAATTCAAAGGAAATTACAATACCAACTCAAATTTGCCAACTTCAAATTGTAAATCTACTAATTCCGCACAAGGAAAACACTAATTTATTGATACTAACAGAAACTGGAGTCCACAACTTAGTGTTTTCATTAATAAACTACAATAGCTGATAGGATAAACCAAATTTTGCGTACTTTTGTTCAGGGACGACCGGCAATGGTCAAAACTATTTTGCAATAATATTATGAAGCCATTTCTCACGTGAATAAGATACACTTTGAAACAAAGGTAGTACGCTAGATTGTGTACTTAAAAATGTCGAATTAACGTAGTGGTTTTCACTCAGTTTCTAAAAAGATTTTGGACTATGCGATCTTGTTGAAAAATCGCCACTAGGGCATGACAATCTTAGACCCGCCGCACCGTTATAAAAATATTAATACAGTTGGAAATTGTAAGAAATAAGACTAATAATAGATCACGTTCATATTAATAAACACGTGTATTGCAGTTCAAGGTTTGCCAGACATTATGTTCAAGAACTCTTGTAAGGCTTCTATTGCTGCTAAGATAATTATAATTATATCAGATGTTAATCCGTAACTTTAGGAAAATTTTGTATAACACTAGGCAGGATTATTTTTCATCATTACTATTATTAAAAGCCTTAATGGGATTTTTCCAAGAGATTTAGTGGTGAATAATGTTTTGTTTATTTTTACAAAAAAACGATATGTAAACTATATCTTGTTTTAGGAAAGACTCCCGATGCATTCATTTCAAGGTTCGTAGATTACCTCCATATCAATGTGTTTTCAAGTCTGTAAAGTTTCTTGTACGCTGGGAATTCTTATTCTAAGCCATCATTTACGCGCACCATGATATATTTTTTATGTCGTTATTTAAAATACTACATAAACAAATATTTTATAAAAGTGAATGCCGGCTTATTCATGATTATCAAACTAAATTTCTGCTTGCATTAACAAATGACAATAGAAAAAATATTCATTTCGATAAAATTTTCCGTACTTTATAGCCAAACTTAGTAGTTATTTGTTTACCTGCAATGACCAGTAAATAATATGTATATAACAGTTTTTCTAATACTCGTAATTATTACTTCTCCAAATAGTGTGCTTTCTTCTTGTTAATACATTACACAAAGTTTGTCTAAATTAAAGCATTTGTTTAAATACAAAAGCAGTAAAAATTACATAATTTTTAGTCTTTTAGGCAAATTAAACATTAAATTTCCTCTACCCACTTGCACAAATTCTTGTTATATTTCACAATTTCTTTTCTTGGCTCTAATGTTTATTTAAAAGCTAATTTAAGGCGCTCTGCCTTTTTCATAAGGTTCTGTTTGTTCTTAGAAGAGTAAAAGTGTAATCTTCTGGTGAAACTCATTATACCTGGGGCGAATCCTAACATACTTATAAAAAATATGTCACGTACAAAGTTGGTTTAGCGTGATATCTGAAAATGCATTGTCTCGCCATGCGCTTTTTTTCCCTAAACACGCCGCGTCACGTTAGCGTAAATTATGTAACTAGTCGCAACTCGTCAAATCTCAGAATCGTTACGCATACTTAATCAGATTGTATACTCACACATACACGCGTAATCTCTATGAGCATCTGTTTTAATTTGGCGCCAGATTTTCTGTATGTACTGTCGGTTTTAGGGCGCGTTTGAAGTAGCGCCTGTCGCTTTAATATGTAGTATGTGCTTTTTTTTTATTAATTTTGCTAGCACTCCGACAATTTCTTAATAATCTCTTTTTAAAGACAAAAGTAAACCTCCAGAAAATTCATTAAGTCGATTAAGTAATAAGTGTTTCCATTTTTAGAAACAAAGCGTCCTTAATAGCAAATTCCACACTCTCTTATTGGATTAACAGATTCGTAGTGACTATAATTAGTTGGTGTATTTATCCATAGTATAAAAATAACTACTTATAATATATTTATATCAGTGGCGTAGATAGCACATTAATAATGTGCAAAAAAACTTCCCGGAAGAATTATATTCATTATTTTTTTTCTAACTTTATGTTTAAGTAACTGTTTTCCTGCATAATTCGTCAATTTCTAAAACTATTTTTGTTATTCTTGTTTTTTTGTTTAATTTTGCTAAGTTCTGTTCAATTTTTTACAAAAGACCATAGTAAGAATTTAAAACCTGATGGCGGCAACACCGTGTGTGACCAAATGTAGCCAGTCCACACTAAAGTATCTTGTTTCAATTAATCGCAATTAACGCATAATCCATACATGGATTTATATACAGGGTGTTACTTAATGTTATGTACTTATTTTAATGGGTGATTCTTGGGCCAATTCCAAGTCAAAAAGTTCATATACGTAAGTGTATGTTTTAAAATGCTTGATTTTCTATATACAGAGTGTTAAAGTTTTTATTTTATTTTTTTTTTGTTTTGTCAAAACACTAGATAAGAATAAGCGTTCGTTAAAAAAAAAAGAACCAAAACGTTTCTTTAGCAACGGACAAAGCTAACTTAATTTTATGTAAACAGTTCTCGCTTAGGAACAAAGAGGCCATTTTTGTTTATAATTGAATGCTAATTAATAATAAAATAACAATTTCGTTAAAATTGTATCAGAACGTAGCCATACCTACGCCACTGGTTAAATAAAGAAAACTGTTTTAGGTCAGAAAGTGTGTTTTTATCCCATAACACTCTATACTAAAATTTAGTATAATATCTCAAATGATTTTGAAATTTTTGGTGAAGACCGAAAAAAAATAATAACTTCAAAATCCTGTATATCGAAAACCAAGCATTTTAGGACATATATTTATGTGAACTTTTCGACTTAAAATTGGCCCAAGAATCACCCATTAAAATAAGTACATAACATTAAGTAACACCAAAACTAAAAACCTCTTTTTCACAAATAGTCAAAGTACAAAAGAAAATAACGCCAACTTTTTATATATTATTTTATTTTAAGAAATGTCTTAGTGTAATGGTCTTGTTAAGAAATCAAAAAACGTTCTGTTAAGAATTGTACCTTTTAAATCTTTTATTCATCAAAATTGTTTTGCCATGAGAAACAAGTCATTGGCTTTTTAGAAATACATTCTTGAAACAAACAAGACTAAGGATTTTTTTGACATAATTACGGTAGAATTTTCTTAGTATACTTTTCCGTTTGTATAATACTTTTTTAAGGTGTCTGTAATATTAAGTAGCTAGTATGAACACTATTACTGTAATACAGTTAAATAGACTACAAGCAAGTTATACCATGTATATTATATTATAGCTTAGATTGTAGACAGATAGCCGGACCTGGGTTCAATGCCCGTGGTAGTACCTATAACGGAAATTTCCAAAATAACGTACTCCTTAAGCTGACACACTGACATCTGTGGTAGTCGTTAACCTTTTGAACAACCAGTCTAGACTTATCGAGGCGGTTCCAAATGGAATAACTGCCAGAGTGGGGAAGGTACCTGTTAATAGGCCCTCCCCCTACCGCACCAACATCTGTGGTAGTCGTTATTCTTTGAATAACAAGCAGAATCTGCTAAGATGGCGTAACTATCAGAGTGGGGAAGACACTCGTTGCACAGGCTCTCCACCTATCGCATCAACATCTGCAATAGTCTAAACCCACCAAAGCAGTCTCGAGTGTGTTTAATTGCCAGGGTGGGTAAACTTGTGAAAATCTACTTCTTAGGCATGAAATACTACTAGATATACTCTAGTAAAATCGTAAAGTTGATTGTAAATCAATAATACTGATTAGACCCTTTTGGATTTTCTAAGATATTTGATAAAGACAATTTACTTTTATCTGAATTGAATTCGATTTGGTCAGCTTACATTAGGTTAAGTCAGAGAGCTGTTTCGGTTATTTTCGATTTGTTGCTATTTTTATCCTCAGTTGTTCTTGAACCAAAAGACTCCTTTCGACGAATACAATTTGGAATATAAAGAGCGCACTTAAAACTACCTAGAACTTGCACAACTACGAAGAGGTTTGCAGCAGAATTAGTTACAATAGAAAACAATGGCCTTTTGGTAACTTTTGAAAGATCAAGAAACAGAATAACAAAAACTTTTAAATAGAAAAAAAATGTGGAATTCTTAAGAAAGACTTTTACAAAAATTAATATAATCAGAAATACGCTGTGCTCAGACCTTAATCCACATGGTGATCTATACACATCATTGTTAAATAACTAAATTTATACGCCCATGTATAAGCATTGATTCAATTATCACCAACTTATTGGCTAGTGGCCCATGGCTGCCCCCGTACAACATCTCCACACTCATCAACTCCACACCCATTCACACACTCCACCCTCTGAAGCAACACATCATCACCAAACTAGCCCCACCTTAAAGTATCTCGGAATCTGCAGGATCCTTCTTCTATTCGGCCACAGAAATAAAAATATAATAAAAACCTAAATTAGATAGCAGAATTTCTTTCAAGATGGCTGACATGGTACCAGGAAAAGATGGTCCATACAATGGAATTGCATAATTTGTAGGTAACACACTCTGTTCTTCTAAAAGTAAAAGAAGGAGAATTACACAAAAAAAAACAATGGACAATAAACGTTTTAGACTTATATTTAAAACAATAAATTTACAAATAATTGAACTGTAATTGAAAATAAAATCGAATTATTGTACTACAGCTTATCTCATAATCAGTCAAAGATAATTGCTGTTTACCTTAGTGCGCTAGATGCTAACACGTGTAAGTTCAGAGATTCAAGTCTTGCACCTTCTGAAGAATTCGCCGACATATTCAAGTTGAAGTACGGTTGTGATCAGTGTTTGCATGTTGGAGCATACTAAGTGTGAGGCAACAAAGAAAGAAATACTCTCTCAACGAACTTTAAAGGATAATTCAGAATTTTAATATGCTCACAAACGATTGTTTAAACATTCAATTGTAAGTTTCTTCTTATCTCTATTAGAAGTAAAGTAGGGAATAAGTAATTACTAATTACATTTAGATTCGATTCTTCCCACAGACTCATAGAAGAAAGATTTGAATTTTCGTTTCGACATGATTTAAAAACAATATCTGAAAGAAGCTTTTCTAACACCGACATAAACTAAAAGTTCTAGAAATTTGTGGAGATTCCATTGTATTTGTTTTATCAATTTGAGTAAATTGGAAGAATAAAAAATCTTACAATATGCGCTACTGGCTTTAATTTATTATATTAATTTTAATACGCTATCTATGACACTTGAGATTTTTTTGCAAACGTGATGATTTATGTTCAAGTACGAATTAGTCATCTATCGTTTTTTGAGAAACATTCCCTAAATGATTATTATTAGGCCGCCATACTTTGAATGTTGCAACAGTTTTTCAGATGCCTGAATTACTTACTCAGAAAAGTAAAAAGATTAGAATCTGTTTTTTGCCAGTCACTACGTTTGTGTTATGAATGAATCATTTTAAATTTAGATCGTTAGAAACGATCATATTACGTTATGTTGCATAAGGTTTTATGAATTCGATTACATTTTAAAAATCACCCCGCAAACGGATGATTTAGAAGTTCCAGCATTTTTCTCTTCTAATACTAATGAATGCAATGAATTAATAAATCAGAATTGTATAAACCACGTGAGTAAGTTGTGTTTTCTTCATTTCTATTATAAATTACTCTCCGCATATCTTTTGTCTGCTGACGTAAAGAACGTTATTTAAATGATATTAAATTAGAATTTTTGCGTTTTATAATTATTGATTATTTTAACCTATAACCCCGGATTCATTAGTACAGGCATGAAATTTTTTATGTATAAGAACACCCCATCCTTGCAATTTATCAGTTTAATATCTATAATTACTCACAAATAATAAAAACGAAATAAGATTTAAAATTGGGAAAATATAGGAAATATAATAAATTAATGGCGATTAAACTGTAGGCCAAAGCGCTTCGGAATGAAGTTAGAAATAATTTTTTTCGTAGCATCATCCTGATGTTTGCGCTAAATCGTTTTATTAATGTTAATTCCCAGATTAGGGAAGTCTTTAAAAAACGTGCGTGTTGTTATATCACGTAGTGGCTCACGTAAATCATGAATAACTTTTGGACAAATATTTATTTTCCATAAAATCTCCTACCCCTACCTTAAAGTTCTATCACCGCCCTCGATGTTTCCATTGCACTTCAATTCCCGTCCTTTTTCAGCATATGGAAAGTCAGTCTGCCTTTTCGCTTTGGTTAGGCTTTCGTCCGTGTGGAGTATAAAAGTTCAAATCGGAGCGTGCTGCATCATTTTAATTCAAGAAAGTGGAGAGACAAAACTCGGTGCGAGCGATTAGATAAGACACTTTGATATTCGCAGTTCATCGAGTTTTCAAAACGGAAAATTGTAGTGCTCTAATTATAGTTGTCGGCAATAAGTCAAAAAGCGCAACAAGTGTTTAAACACACTGATTGTATATTTTAGTAGTGGTTGTGTTTCAAAGTTTCTTTTTTTTTGTTTTTTGAGAAAATAAAATGAAGAGTGTAATTGTTCTGACGGCCGTCGTTTTTTTTCATGCTTTACCAAAACGTTGCAGCGCTACCTAGAAACAGGTAAACTATTGTTTATTTATTTATTTATTTATTCATTGATTCATTCATTTGAAAAAGAAATGGGTGTAATATGACTATCAAAATTAATTATCTTGATTACTTTTACATAGTCAGGGACAAAATTATTATGTAATGTATTGCATGATTTAATAGTGACATCATAAAACAAATGAAGGAATCACACCTTTTAATTTAACGAGTTAGATTCATTTAAAAAGTGACTTAATAAAAATTTTATTTTTGTAAGTTATTCCACTTACTAAAATTCAGAAATAAAGATGTGTTTTGAATCAGATAAACTATTCACAATATTGATATTTTGAGCATTTCCGGTCGTAAATAAATAATATTTCGAACACTAAATATAACACAAATTTTTTTTACGCTCATTCATTCAAAAAACACTATACACCAGTTGTTTTGGCCTCGTTAATATGTAGGCAAAGGATAAATGAATTATCAGTTTTAATTAGCAATATTAATATGTAAACATTTACATTTTATTCATTTGTTTCTCTTTCGGTTACAGTAGTTTACTTTGTGCAAAACAGGTTTAGAAAGGTATCTTAAAATCAATACTGACCCATCTTTCGTAATAATTTACAAAAACAAATGATAAACAAGTTGACTATAGTAGGAAATTCAATTAAAGAACTCAATTTCTGTATAAACCAAAAAATATAGTTTAGCATCCCATTTTTCTAGTTATTTTAAAACCATACTATATTTTTTAATACTTAAATAAGATCATAATAGTACTCTTACATCAAGACAGCGTATAGTAGAATAAAATTACTCTTGCATAATTACAAGTTCACAAAAATTTAAGGAGTTGTCTATTAAACAACATACTTCCAGTACAAAACTCTTTTAATATAATAACAAGATCACATTTATCAGCAAAATTAACAAGGAAAAATTAGCAATTTCCACCAAATTTGTTATCTAAAGTACCTACTAGCCTAAAAATGAGATAAGAATTTTGAAATTTTAAAACAAATGTATGCCGCAATTTTTTCCAAACACTCGAGTTATTAATCTCCAGCACCTTGCTGACCTACTCGTACTACAAATTTCATTTTCAATTTAAGGTTAAATGGATAATCCCTCATAAGAAAAATAGAGTTTCATTCTTTTTAAACCTTCCAATAGGGAATAATTTATAAATTACTTTCTTGACATATTGCAAGTGATTTGCATGGAAGTTCGAAAAACAAATTAAATTCGTTTTGTTGCAGTTGTAGTCGTAAATAATATTTCTAATTAAATAATGCTTTTTTTAAATTTTAAATAATCTTAATCTATGTGAAATTTGAAACACCTGTCTGGAACCGCACTTATCAGAAAATTATAAGGTACAAGGGTTTAATGATACATGTTTTTAAATATAGACATGATGAATTTCCCAAAACGAAAATCTGAAAGAAAAACTTTCTGACTTTGGACTAAGTTCATTTATTTGATTGAAACTGTTTTTTCTATAAATTTCTAAAATATTTTTTAGTAGGGCTACAATAACGAATTTTTTTTAGCACCGCACAATCTTGAACTTGTTAAAAGACTTCTTTTTATATTTGCACGGTTTTTTTTTCAACTACTATAGCATTAGTCTGATTAACGCGCGGCTTTACAATTTATTTTTTGTTAAAACTGCATTATGAAAAAATGGAAGATTAGTTCCAATCGAGATTTTCTCAGCTTTTACTCTGATATCTACTAGATGATTTCCAGTTTTTACACTGTTTATAAGCCTCAACCATCTGTAAAATAGAAATTTAGTCTATAAAATAGACACAATTTTTTTTTATTCTCCAAACAAGGTTTCTAAAACAATTTTCAACATCGAATTACGGTTCAAAGATGATAGTAGTCTCGATTTTCTTGTTTACTTCTGTTTGAAAATTTACCCAGATGGTAGATAGGTATTTGAAAATTGTTTTTGTTGGAATTGTAGGTTCCCTTGGGAAGCAGATCAAACATGGACTTTTTGGGGATTTTTTTTAAAACCATGTTAAGATTAATTTCGGCAGCATTTTAGAGTCGGAGTGTGTCGGAGCCTTATACTACTGTTTTAACTTAGATTATTATGGTTCTCTAATCTATATAAATATAAACTTATTATCATAATTCATCTTGGATTTTACATATACTAAAGAAAGTCTTTCAAAAACATTTATAATTTCATCCTTCATCCTTACTGTAAGCAAAATTCATTTTTCATCATTTTATCGCCTACCTATGTACTTATAGTAAATTGATCAAAAAACAATTTTTATTAATTGTTTTACTCATTCTTGCTTTGTTTATAAGCAAATGAAATTAAAACAGTTCCATATTTCTATGACATATATCAATTTTACAGCAAAAAAAAAGTCTTAAATCCAAACGACTGACGCAACTTGTAATTTAATTTAATAATAATAATAATTGATATACGCCTTGTTTTACAACTAAAAATAGAAAACTGAAACGATTTCTCTTGATAAAAGATCGTTATAACAACAATAATCTTATTGAACAGTTTCAAAATAATGCGCGGAATGAGAATATGCAATAAAATTTTATTCGCAGTAACTTATTGTACAGAAAAGACGATTACAACTCTTGATAATTCTAATACTAGTTCAAAGCAGATCTTGCCTTTACTGTCCAGCCGATACTATTAATTACTTTTTATTTATAATAAGTCTGATTAATGATTCTTTACGTTAATCCAAGAAAGCTTGCTATTCTCATTTTTCATGTAGTGGAAGATTATTATTGTATTCTAACCTTCAAATACAAAAATAAAAAATAATGATATCTAGCCAAGAGATATACTATCTATGGTGTAGTTAACATTATAACAAATAATACAAAATTAGCTGCAATAAAGAATCAACAAAAACAAATTAAATAATAATATACATGGTGTAAAATAAAAAGCGGAGCAACTATAGTAGCCTCATCATTTATTATTCGATCTTAACAAACTAAAAAGCTGTAGCATATAAAATACTCTTGGACTACCACAAACTAGCCTTCATAAACTGTTTGTAAATCAGAGTTTCTTTGGAAGACGACTTTCTCTCAGATTTCGGTACATATTCTTTCTTTGATTTTGACTGTTAGATAGATATTTGAGGAAATAATGCTAAATATTTGGTCGGGCTTGTGTAATAATAAATTCAGCAAATCATTCATGACAGAAACAAAACTCAAATAATAGGTATTAAGTCTACTCGAATCTGGAGAAAATACTATTTATTTGGAAAAAGATTGATCATCTCTCCCAAAGAAAAAAACTATTTTATTTGGTGTTTATTTTATTAGATTCGGATAATAAATGGCTACGCTATGGCTTTCTCCGTTTTTATATGACACCTTAAACTGCACGATTGAATTTATAAATCACTTGTATCTAATGTACGCTGTTAAATAATATGTAATATTCTCGAAATAGTCTATGAAATTTATCAAATGATAGTTTTGTTTATAAAGTATTGTTTTCTTCCTTTGCAGAGTGAAAAGGGTATCTGATCAAAGATTGGCCGAATTAGAAACGTTAGTGGCTCTTAGTAAAATGTCCGGAAAGTTAGTGACGGTACCACTGGGTTTAGGAAAAGTGGATCCTAAATACATGTAAGTATTCTACGTTTATTATATCTTTTTGTTTTTGAATATCTAAATCAACCATTAGTATATACATTTGTTTAGATACATCTAATGTGACATTTCTCTTTTTATAGTGGCAGAAAGCGCCGTTCTGAATCAAGAATATTGGATACACTCTTCAATCACTCCTCAGAAGAAGACACCGGTGATCCTATAGAACTCGATTACGAAGAATATTCTTACAGGACGAACAAACGATAGATTTTAGTAATTTAATTTATACGTAAATCAATATTGTAATTTCAATTTTAACGAATTTTTTGCCTAGCAGTATTATTACGTTGCACGAAAACATTCTTACTTAAAAGAAGTGGTTGTGTTCATTATTAATTTTAAGTTATTTATTTTTTTAATTTATTGTACGGTAACTTATTGCTCACGTATTACGAAATCTCGTGTATTTTTATAGTATTGTCGTATTAGGTTAAATTAATTTTATTATTCCTATTGCTCGTTTAGGCAACTACTTGTATTAAATTATTTTTATTTAATTTTTATTTATTATATTTAAAAAGAAATTAAAACATCTCAATAAACAATATATATATATATAAACATAGGTGTTCTGTTATTATTATGTATTTAGATTTAGGAACATATCCGTCGAACGTGTATTCTCGTTGAAGTGTAAGCAATTGTGAAATTCACCGATGAACATATAATGATTAATCGATTCTGAGAGATGCGCATGCGCTAGTAGCTTACGCATCAGTAGAACGAAACGTATTCTTTGCTAAAAGTTTGTAGTAAACAGAGATGCCAAATGAAATAAGTATCGCCATGACTGTATCGAATCGCATTGACAGATATTGAATTATATTACAACACGGACTTATATGCAATTGAGAAAAATTAAATACAGTTTAAAAACATTTGTAAACAAAATAAAGCCTCTCTTGCAAAACTTTAAAGATTTACTATATCTGACATTATATTTAATGTAAAACAAATACTGTGAAGGAATTCAACATTTCTTAATAGATAACATAATATATTAAAACAAGAACTGTCATGAATTAAAAATAAAATTTGTTTTAATAGTCTCTAGTTGCTATTTCATTGTCTAGTTTAGTATTTTGTATTGGTATTTTATTATGTGTTGCATTAAAGAAAGAAGACAACAACTTACATAACTATATTGCATTCCAATAAGTCTACTGCAATTCATAGTTGGTTTCCCTAAACCCAACACATTTTTATTTTTTACTGTAGATTGTGTCTACAAATTTAAGGTGGCCTTGACAGATGAGGCAAGTCATTGAATATCTCTATTTTCAAATTCTCTATAGAATTTTCTGCAAAACTATAAAAGTTATTAAATATTTTCAAAAATTTCAATGTACTAAGAACAAAGATATTCAACAATTATTTCTTAAACTGCAGTTAATCTCTTGTTAATATATCAATGAAATCTCAATTATCTTTTCATCTGCATCAGAAGAACTTGTATTCGAATGATGTGAGTAAAATAAGTAACATCTGAGAAATACTAGGATCTAAAAAATTCCACGATTGGCCTAATTCAATAAATATGTGACAAAAATAGTAAGTATGTATGTATAAAAGCTATGAAGTAAAATAAAAACATTAAGATCGTCGTTAGAATGATCGAGTCTACTACCAGGATGGCATAGTATATAGATGGGGAAGTAGAACAACTCTTAAAAACGCGGGAAACTAGCTCGTGAAGGTTGGAGGGCAGTTCGCGTTCCTATAATAGATGTCACGACGGTCGAACACCGAGCCAGCGGCCGAGCGAGGTTAGATCAGTGCCGTACACGTGGAAGTGAACTTCTACTATACTACCTTTACTTTTATTTTTAATAATTATGCGTTGTAAAAGTATTTGTGTGGTGAAGGGGTGTAAAGCCAATAATGAAACTTTCAACGTGCATTTTTTTTAAATTTCCCAGTGATAAACAAAGGTAAGGAATAAAAGTTTTCTTACTTCCGATTAACTCTGAAAATGCTATTATAAAATAAATATTTTAGATGTGAGGAATGGGCACGTTTTTGTAACATCTATGATGTATATAAAGATCATATGGAAATATTAATGCAAAATACGTATTACAAGGTCTGTTCAGCACACTTTGAAAAGCATTGCATTAAAGGAAAAAATAAAAAAATTCTTTCTCCAAATGCCACACCTACTATAATGCAGCAAGAAGCTGCAGAAGAAGAATTAAGTAATTTGCCTTTAGGTATGATTAGCTAATAAGCTTCTAATAATATTAGTATTAACTAATTAATTAATTATGTTGCAATTACATAAAGTAAAAAAATTGAGCTTGCATTGACTCTGTTAATGTTTTCTTACACATTTCCTGTTTATTTAATATATTTTTTTTATGTACATAGAGTAGGTAGTTTAGATTAAATTATAAGAAATATTTGTAATAAAATAAATTTTTTTATAAATTACTAAGTAATAAATATGAAAAAAACAACCAATTTATTTACTGATTTATTTAAATGTAACCATTGAAGGATAGATTTTTGAGTACAAGAACAATAATGTATCTAAAATGTATTGTGATAAATTTGATTTCTTTGGATATTTGTGCATGATTTACATCATTTTCTTTAATTTAATACAATGCCATTATAAATTTGGTAAAATTAAATTTAATAACAGAAGATGCAATGGTAGCCTTTCTAGTAATTCATAAGTAAATCTACACACGCCACTGACACATGCGTAGCGACATCTGTTCGAAATATCGGTATTAGCCACCAACCATTACTTCAAGGTCATCGGCCGGCGTTTGAAAAGAACAAAGGATTTTTGAAGAGTCGTTCTACTTACCCATCTATATACTATGAGGATGGTTTGTGTCGCTAATTCTTATCTTAGGTATCTACTCGTACGTTTAGGCCCAATCTTACAATCGTCGGTTAACTTTAACTAGAGGATTATTGCCATGGTTACAAATTGTTGTCAGCCACTTTCAAGTTTGGGCCTTAATGTTGCTATCAGTGGATTTGCAAATAGTGTAGTAAAGACAAGGCATCAATTTTCAAGACTGTATGCATAATAGCAAATTATAATCTAAGATATATATTATATAAGATACATATCACAATGTCAAATCCAATATTACTGAGTTAGAAATTCAACTCTCAATCTCAAAATGAAAAAATATACCTACCGAGTATTCTATTTAGAAATTTACAGTTAAGTGCATTTTCGGTTAAATTGAAAGACGGATTGTGATAGAAATATTTGTATTCTATTCGACACGTGTCAAAATTCACATTCACATTCTCAGTATTTTTGATAAGATGCTTACTTAGATGGATCTATACTTCTGTCCAGTACTCACTGTATACTGCAGTGGATCTGCGCACTTCACACTCAATTTCAATTCAGTTTCCTCACTTTTCTATTGGTTGTAGAACTGGGAGCACCACAGTCGTCAAATACCCAAATACCATGTACAGTTAACTCATAAAATAATGCCACAAAATGTTTTATATTTTAGCGGTTAATTTCTCATTTAATAAAAGATTTTGCATTTTATAAATAGTAATCGATTAATCAAAATAAGTTTATCTTATTTTACCTATGAAAAAAATGTCATGAATTGAGACATTAAATATCAAAATGTAAATCATTTTGCGACATTATTTTATGAGTTGACTGTACCAAAGCTCACATAACATGAGACAATATGGCATTGTTTTAAAGATTCTCTTAACCAGTGGTCGAAGTGAGACGGTATACGGTGGTATGGCATACCGGTACTTTTTATATTTTTTCTGAACATACCTAAACTTATGTCTATAGAAATACCATACCGGTATGCGTTTGTAGCGATTCGAACGATGACACTCTAACTTATTTTTGTCTCATAATTTTGTTCTATACTGGAATTTTTTTCATGATAAATGCGGTTCCTTATCGGTTTTCGTTTTTGCTTCTGACATTCTAGTTTTGCCGTTATTAAAAAGATGGTGCTGTTAACGATGTTCTGAATGCAGTTGAAAGCATCGATCACTTAAAAATATTTTTCGACAAACTGTATAGTTTGTATAGTGTCTTGCTAAAAAAATCAGCACGAATCAAAACAATGTGCAGCGAATTTAGCCATTCAACTGTATTCTATAGAACGTATTTTAACACGCGCTGGGTTTTCTCAAGTTTAAGATCTATTAAAGCTGTGTGGAACAACTACAGAGCTCTGTGTCAGCATTTTGACATTGCTTTTAAAGATGTCTCAAGACAGAGTAAAGAGAGATGCTCCTTTTCCGGATTGAGAGAAAGATTAACCAAAATAGGATTTGTCCATAATTTAGGCCTGTCTCGTATTTATCATTAGAACTACGAAAACGAGGGAAAGTTCTTCCTGATGCTCATGTCTTAATTTTACGGCAAATTCGTGTGGAGGAGTTAATGATACAGAATCCGGATTCATACTTGAAAGAAGCAGAAAGGTCTATATCCATACTTGAGTTTAGTGGTGTGAAATTGCACGATAGTAAAAAAGTGAAAAAAATAAATAGCGCAGTTTTATAGAAGTTTAGCAAAAAATCTTCGCCAGCGTTTACTAGGTTTTTCTCGTAACACAGATCTGTAATGGAACCTCACATTTTGGATGATTATGATGATTTTATAAAAGCATTAGAAATATTTGACCGTAATCAATGGCCACAGGAAGCTCATTCGAGGTACGAGAAAAAAGAAATTAAACAGTTCTGTGAAAGGTTTCAACTAACCGGCCATGACTATATCCGAAGTTTTCGGGACTATGTAGAATCCAGTAATAAAGTATCCAAGCCCATAGATTTACTAATGAAAACTGTCAAAAGGTACTTTAGTTGTATGTACTGCCAAATGTGAACGAATATTCGGCGCAATAAACATCGTTCACTCTGGTTTAAAGAAAAAGCTGAAAGTGGCCACAGTGTCTTCAATATTATTTATAAAATGTATTGGACCGCCGCTTCATTTGTTTAACCCTGGACAATACGTCAAGGATGGATGGATCTTGTCAGGACGACGGCATGCTCACTATTCAAAGTGTAGTGCCCATCAACCTACTAGTTTGATGTCTGACTATGAAGCCATATGAAACCATTTATAGTGATTGTTTTTCTTTTCTTTCTGTTTAATTAATAGAAAATTTATTTACTGGCGTATTTAATCTCTCTCCGAAGAAATCCGCCTTATGATGAAAGTTTTAGGTATTTAGTTTTTATCACTAAAGTTCATCCGAGCTCGCTATTTGATTGATATTCGACATAAGGCCGGTTTCTTCGGCGATCACATACACATATTACGTCCATACAGGGCCGGATGTATCATTACACAAAATACGCAGTTGTGTGGGGCCCATCATCCCGAGGAGTCCACCAGTCCCCTTCAATTTTTAGTTTCATATAGGGGGCGATCCCCCAGGGAAGTTCCACAAAGTCATAAGGGGAAGCAAGCAAGTTCCACAAAATAATCATATGGGGGGGATGTCCCCGGAGGACCGACTAACTGTAGATTGCGGGGCACTAAGTCCATACCGGTAAAAAATATTTGCCACTTCGACCACTGCTCTTAACCATAACAATTTCATTGTCCCATTTCTGATTAATATGTTACACCAAATCTAGAATAGTATATTAGTTAAAGTTGGGATGAAGTAATAAAGTACTACATAAATGTATTCGAATATAACAAAAATAACTCAAAGTGAATGAAATGTACAACACGTGCTATATTACAAGGTGATTTATAATAAGTGTAATAAGCTTTTACAGTTAAATGGGGAAGTTATTTTGGACCAAAACAAAACTTATAAGTAGGTAGGTGAATGAATCTATATGACTAATCTACGTAACTATCTCTTTGAAGCAAGCTGACAAACTGCAAATCTATTTTATATCAGTAAACAGATACTAATTATGTAATTTTTATAGTAATGAAATTACTACCAGTTATATTCTTTATTTAATGTACTACAAGCAACACTATTAATCTTCCCACACATAGCTATAAAAAACACTTACTGAGAAGTTTTTGTTCCATTTAATTTGCATTAGTACCAGTAGAACTACTAACTGAAAAGATATCGTGCACGACAGACACGGCCATAAAAAAATGCGTCCTGTTTAACAGTAAATAGCTTCTGATAGATAGCAGATAAGTATATCGATTTCAAACTTTGATCACTTTTAATAGTCAAAGAATAATGGTCAGATTTACTAAAAGGGTTTTAATTTTAGATCAGGTCTAAGTTTAAATCCCTAACGTTTCATTGGTTATACAACTACAAAAAAGTGAAGTATAACCTATAAAAAGTCAAGAATTTAGACTTAGACCAAGTCTAGAATTAAACCCCTTTAGTGAATCTGACCATAAATATTAAAAAGGGAAATTATTTATTGATAAAACAATTGAACAGTTGAATACTAAAAATGAACAACAAAAAATGTTTTTCCGAAAGTAGATTTAGTCCAATCAACGAAAGGGTTGTAGAGGACATGGAAGGGGGGAGAATTTTTCTCTTGAGGAATGTGTTGGGAGTAGTTATGAGGCAAACATACTAAAAGTCCCCGCCCCTAGCCCTGTCGCTTCAGGGGGGAGGGGGG
>VTPC01090632.1:300354-340774 GCA_011009095.1 Ignelater luminosus | reverse complement strand
TGTTGAAGGTCTTCCGCGTTTTCGACTTCCGTGCGATATACAACAGATTTCATGTGACCCCACAAGAAGTAGTCCAGAGGATTTATGTCAGGGATACGAGCAGGCCAGCGTACGGGACCATTGCGACCAATCCACCGATGAGGAAACATTTCGTTCAAATAGTCCTGCACACGTACGCTAGTATGCGGAGGGGCTCCATCATGCATATAATAAATATGCCTACGAGTTTCTAGAGGTGTATCATTCAACATATCTGGCAACCTGTTTTCTAGAAATTCCAGATACGTGACTCCGTTTAACCGCTGTGGTAAAATAAATGGTCCAAACAATATGTCTCCTAAAATGCCACACCACATATTAATAGAAAACCGCCATCGAAATTTATTTTCCCTAATCAGGTGAGGATTAGCGTCATTCCAATAATGTACGTTATGAAAATTTAAGATACCGTCTCGCGTAAAACAACACTCATCCGTAAACAGTACTTTCTCTACAAATTTCTGTTGTTGCATTGTTTTTTGCTGAAACCACTCGCAAAATGTTCGTCTCGGTGCAAAGTCATTTTCAGTTAAATGCTGATCCCCTTGTACGTGATAGGGATGTAATAAGTACGACTTTAATATCCGATGCGCTGTTGCTTGGGAAACGTTCACGTCGCGTGCGATACCGAGGGTACTTATCGTAGGATCTTCATTAATCATATCTAATACATCTTCTTTTGTTTGAAGAAAGTGTGGTGCTCGTTCTTGTCCACGGCCTTCATATGTTGCGACGGTGCTACCTGTATCACGAAGTCGTTGTATCGTTTGCAGTATTGTATTCCGCGAAGGCTGTCTTTGTTGTGGAAAATGATCGGTCGTTTTGTCGCTTCTACATTATAATGACATTCTCCATACATTAAAGTTATGTCTGCCAACTCTTGAGTGGAAAACATCTCGCTCACTTTAAATTTTTTCACACCTTGTCACTCTCAGGAAAGTCAAAACATGTTCCGACCCTTACATATGTAAATAGCTACCTGCCAATGACAAGGACAGTCAGTCAACCCCTATCGATTTTTGCTTAAGTAAAAGTATGAGAGCAGGACCGGCTTGGCTTAGCGATTAAATTTCAATCGCATTTTTCTCGGAAACTATGCAATTTTTACCTACCTTTTTTTATCGCAAATGTATGTACTATCACACCGCTATCCACCTTTAAAAGGATACCCTTTACTTCAGAATCACCCTGTATACCTACGTAAACTAGGGACGGTTATGGTCCCTGCACTTATACTGCGATAATTGATAAAAGACGTGCAAAATCTTGAATCGCCAGCTGTCACTACAATAAAACCCTTATACAACCTCACATTGTTATTTTTATTAATGTCGCTTGTATCTCAAGATAAAAAACGATTTTGATAAAACGCTCTGAGCAATTAATATTATGAGAAAATCATACAGGATGTACCAAGAGTAGTGGAATAACCTTGAAGACAAGCAGAAAAGACCAGTTCTTAATAATAAAACTTATAAACTTAATTCGCTTTCTTCAGCCTTCTGTGTTTTTATCGTGAACTATTGAGAAGGCTGTACTGGGGTGCAGAGATATTGCAACACCCTGGGCTTTGATGATATTTTTGGGCTTTTTAGATAATTCCTGTCATGTAAGTATGTAGTATTTCTAACTTATAATTTTCGTTTGAATTCAGTTTTGAAACTACAGTTCTGAGAATCAGTTACAGCCTACGAAACTGTTCGCATGAGGTCCAGATTGCACCTCTATAGTTATTGGCACTACAGAGAGGAGATGGTTGCATGGAACAATTTCTACTTACTACTTAAAATTGTTTCATCGGCAATTTTAACAAAAAATAAATGTTTCTCAATTTCACTTCCCATTTTTTAGATGCAGAATTCTGACAAAAAAAAAAACTAGACACGATTGCTTACACCTAGCTCATTTAATGGGCTTTCGCCCATTATTTCTAACAAAAGCACGTTTGTCTCTATACAACCTACGCGCTCTGGAGAAATGATGCCAAAATAATAAGATTTAAAGAAATTGCTGGTTGCACAGTCTTTTTTTCATAAAATGAACAGCATAGGTAAACTGATGCTGCCTCTGTCTCTGCCTCAATGATAACCAAACCACCTTGACCTTAAGCAGCTTGAAGCATTTTGGAAACAACGTAAAATGCTTTTATTGAGATCACTTGGGCAGTTTTACGGTTAAAGTTGTTAGGTTCTTAGAGGTAATTTTCTTACTTAGAAATCAACGATCGGTTCAGATAATTTGGAGATACGTATGTAGTTTTTCTAACTTAAATTCATTTCCATAATAGGTACTTATCTTCAAATTAACTCAAACCAAAAAAAACTTGCAAATTCATTATTGAAGGCATAATTTAAAAGTTTTATGGCTGCCGCTTTATAGTTAAGCCGATTGACAAACAAACGAGACCATCTCATGAAATAGCTCTGATATGCTTTTGCTACTTCATAATCATAAAAAGTGGGATTTAAAATATTTTTAAATTTTATTGCTCCGATTTAGAAGAAATGCTAAAATAATTGATTCTCGAAAATAGACGGTGTAACGATCTACAGAAGAACCATGTTTTTCAAAGTAAATAATTCAAAAAAAGAATTACCAAATTAGAATTAAGTAGCCTAAAGAGAATCAAATTTCAGAAAGAAAGCAGAACAGCTGGCCTAAATGTTGTTTCTAATTATTTGTAAAGCAGAGGAAAGTGCTTTTGTATGCTACCAAAAAACCAATTTATTTCTTTCGGTGGAGAGAATCAGCCCAATCTTACGGGTCGGCCCCAAGTTATCAACAAACAAATTGTCTACTTCCATTTTATCAATACCCAACTCATCAATGCACTAAGATACCAACGACTCAGCTCGTTAACTGACTTTTCATCAAAAGATTGTAAAAATAAATTCACAAATTGATTTACTCAACTTAACATATTTACCATATGTTAACAACCCCTTTTAACTTAACCTCTAACCAACATAAATATGTATAAATTGAGTGTACTAATCGAATTATTTTTACAATTTGTCAGTTGACAAGTTGGATCTTTGATATTTTGGTGCATTGATGAGTTGGGTGTTGATAAAATTTGCATTGACGATGTGTCTGTTGATAGCTGGGCCGGCCCGGACTTATTTTATGCAAGCCCTTTCAATATTTTTTTACAGTTTTCCTTATTTGAATTGAGTAGGCCATGCAATTAACATCCGTGAGCGCCCACGGGAGGTTTTACTAGGACTCCTAACCAGACATGGAAAAGTCCTTCCTAGACTCCAAATAAACTTATATTCGCTACCGCGGAACGCTTCCACAAATAAAGATGCCCAAGGTCTAGACCCCAGGAGCTGTGCTTGAAGGGATTGAATTTGTTTACTATACCTATTAAATAATACTATTCTTTACTACGCTTTTATTTTAGTACAAAAATAAGAAACAAATTGAAAAACTATAAAAACCAAAAATACTGTAAAGCCCTATTAAGTGGAAACATATTAGTGTAGGTGTAAATGTACAAAATCATTCATTTCTAAAGTAGTGTTTTTTTTTTCTGTGTAAAAGTATTTATATTATAATTACGAGGGCGGGGTGATAATCAGCTAGCCTCCGAAAATATGGGGTTGCTATGCATTCAGTCTATATACCATTGTAAGCTTACAGCCTTCATTTGTTTACACAAACAATATATAATTTATCTGTAAAATCGTTTGTTGTCAGTAACTGTTTAAAATAAACGTGTTTGTGGTGTGTTTCACAATGGAAAATATTGAACATCGTGCTGTCATTTATTTTTGCATATCAAAAGACTGAAAGGTGCGGAAATCTTTGAACAAAAGGAAAATGTATTGGGTAAAAGTGCTCCATCCTATGCCACTGTTAAGAACTGAGTGGCAGAATTTAAACGCGATCGTACAAGCATTCAAGATAAACACTGCTCTGGAAGACCAAGAAGCGTCACAACACCAGAAATGGTTACAAAAGTTCATGATATGGTTTTGCAGTACAGACGAATAAAATTGTCTGAAATAGCTAATAGTCTCGACATTTCAAAAAAGCGAGTTTCAGTGTTTTAAGTACAGAAGATGAGTGGCGCGTTTACTTACAGTGGATCAAAAACGACTTCATGTGCAAATGTCACAAAAGTGTTTGAACCGTTTTAAGAGAAATCCATCTAATTTTGTGCGTCGATTTGTCACCACCGACAGAGCCTGAGTCGATCACTATACCCCTAAAACAAAATTACAGTCGAAGCAGTGACTAAATCTGATTGTTCGGCTCCAAAGAAGGCCATGGCTATTACATCACCTGGTAAAGTAATGGCTTCAGTTTTCTGAGATGCAAAAGGGATACTGATGATCGACTATCCCCCGAAGGGACAAACGATAAAAGAACCGTTTAGACCGATTACATCAAAATATTCCTGAAAAAACCGGGATTAGCTCGTAAGAAAATTCTTAATGCATCTGCTCACACTGGTGTAACTACAATTGCCAAAATCAAGGAATTAAAGTATGATTTACCTACTTTCGCACCTACCGTATTCCCCTGGTTTAGCTTCCTCTGACTTCTATCTATTCCCTAACCGAAGAGTTTTCCTTGATGGAAAAAGATTTGCATCAGATGAAGAAGTCAAGAACGCTGTCTACGCTTATTTTGCAGACATTGAGATAACGCCTTCCATGATGTGATCAAAGCTTTGGAGCATCGCTGGACAAACTGCATTGAGCTTGCAGGAGATTATGTTAAAAATTAAAATTGATTTTGAAACCAAAAAAACTGTCTTTTATTGTTGGGCTAAGTAATTATTATCCCACCTTCGTATTAATGATTTTAACAACGTTTCAACAAATTTCAAAACCTTTCGGTAGATTCTTAACGCATAGAAATCCGTTTCCTAAATACAAATTTCCCAAAAAGAGACAGAATTACGTTTGAGACGTATGTCTGAGCCATGGTAATAAACAAAATGGCGTGCTACAACTGATTTGTGTTATGAGAACAAAAGTTTCATGTGAAATGTTAAATATATTGCGTATCTTACGGGTAAAAATATGTAAGAAAGTATCCATAATGTGCAATGTGACATAAATGTAGCAAAATAATCGCGCTTCCATAGTTTATTTTGTGTTTTTTTTTTAAGCACCGTAGTTTATAAACGCAATATAATGGCGGTGTCTGCGTTTTTGTATTTCGCATATTAAAACTTGTTCTCCGCTATTTAAATATGAATACCGCGAATGCCGGAGATCAAATTTATAATTTCGAATCGGAAGAAAATTCATCCAAATGGAAAGGAGTACTTATAACTGCACTAAAAAGAGTTAGTACTAAATTTAATGCAGTTGCCTTTTATCTGTACTGTTTTAATATCAATTCTTTCTTTATTGCAAAGGTTCTGGAACAAGTCCACCCTTCGCTAGATGCACGTGAAGATGCATTGGATTATGTGGAGAAGTTGTGTTTGCGACTTCTTGCTATGCTTTGCGCTAAACCAAGCCCTCATACTGTACAAGTTAGTAAAACATTATACAGTACTAAAATAATTTATAATTACTTATAATCGAATAATTAATCTAGTTTACATAGAATATCCATGAAAATATATGTAAATCGTGCTAAAACTATTTATATTTTAAGGATGTCGAATATCGCGTTCAAAGTACATTTCCAACTCCAATCGACAAGTGGGCCCTTAAAGAAGCTCAGGAAGCATTGGAAAGAGGAAAAAAGAAATCTGTATTACCAGTTGACAAAATTCATCATCTTTTACAAAAGGTAAGGTTATTTATTTTAACATCGTTGTGTAATAAAGGATTTTATTTTGTTTTCTCCTGTAGGAACTTCTTTTATATAAGGTAGATTCTGCAGTTTCTTTATTTCTGGTGGCTGTCTTGGAATATATATCTGCAGACATATTGAAGTTGGCCGGTAACTACGTAAAACACATTAAACATGTAGAGATCACATTTCAAGATGTACAAATCTCAATGAACGCAGATAAGGTAAGTTTCCTTGTTTGTATTTTAAATGTATTGTTATATTAACTTAATATTGAACAGTTTTTTGACATTTAGCAATAATTTAATATTACCTGAATTATGCAGCATTGCTGACTGTTAGCATGTAGATAATGATTTTTACACAATATTTTTTTTTCTGTTCTACGTTAAGATGTAAAATGAATTGGGAGATGCGTTTTGATTGATTATTTGATTTTATATAGGACTCTTTTTAGGTTATGATCACGAGTTTTAAATTTTTTAGAATATGCATGTTGTTTAAACTATAAGTGTTTAAAATACAGCTCCGTTATGCAAAAGTGTAGAATGCTTAGAAAATGAAAGCATTGGATTATAATATTTTATTAGAGGAATATGAGAAAGTTTAAGATGATATGCAATCCTTCATTATTTCAAGATTTACTAATGCTTTATACATGTTGTATGATTCATGGAATTTCAATTTCATTAGGGTAAAACAAAATATCACATGAGTCAGAATTATCTCTACTATACTTTAAAGATGTGTGTGAGAGGCAGAAAATGAAAATGGAATGAGTGATTTGGTGTAGGAAGAATATAATTTATATCAACAATGTATTGATAAAAAGATGTAAGCACCAAGTTATGAAAATTAAGGTTTCTGCTTCAATCATAAAATAGTTTGCTTTACTGTCTTGTTCTTTCGACAGACTTTCATTTAAAGTTTGGCAGAAACTCCACAACACATGAAAGTACATACAAAATTATCATTAATATCTGCATCGTTAAGAGTGTAAACAACAAATACAATAATTTTACTTGAACGAATGCTTATAATACTAATTCTGTCTTATAAACCCAAAAATTTTATTGTTTAAGGTCCTCTTAATGCAATTGATAAGCTTTTATTGATTTCTTTTAAAGCAGTAAAAACTATTTTATTAAAACTCCATAATATAAATCTCAAGAAATGTGTGGTTGCAAAGAAATTTACTTTGAAAATTCATCTCCTGAATATTTCTAACCTATAACATTTATTAGGTTGTCGAACAAAAAGTCAGGCGCACATTGGAAAATGGCTGGTTGTCAAATAGAGAAAATGAAGGCGGCTGGTGGTTTTTTTTAGTAAAATGCTTGTGCTAATAAAGATGAGAATATTTTTACCGTTTGTGGTGGTTTGCGCTAAATTCGTATTTTAAATATAAATAACACTTAAATGAATAAAAAGTTTACTCCAACCAGTTTTAAACACTCATACCACCAGATTACATAAAAATAAACGAATATTTAACTCACACAGCTTTAACAATTACAGAATTTAATGATTTGTGTGTCATCCAGCAACCATTTTTGTCACGCGAGTTCGACAACCTAATAAGCTTAGTATCCAGTGATGTTAAATTATCCAAGGAAGACCAAGATATTTATGTTGTATCAATAATCTTGCGCTATTCCACTATATTTGGAACTATAAGCTTGAAAGCAAGGTGTCCCAACCTAACTTTATATAACCTTGTCCTAGCACACAAGGTTCGTAATTAAATAGTATGCTGTGTAGAATTGGTCAGTGCATTAGCAACCAGTTACTTAAAAATCTTTAGCTGTCTTATTTTCATTGTTTGTGTCCAAGAGCAGTAGTCATGATTACCTGATGCGTTCAGTGAAGAAAGTGTTTTTAAAAATGCTGCCTTTGCATTTAAAGAGATTGACATTTGCTGTCAATGGTCCAGAAAGTTTGTGACGTCAGTGCTATCACTTGCTGACTGTTCGTGGACATGAACATTGTTTTATGTTTAGTTTTATAAATACAGTCTAACCTTAATCACTTGAACTCAAAGGGAAAGAAAAAACATTTAGATATTAAAACTTTGACACAATAAGCTTGAACTATCAAGGACTTTGTTTTATCAAGGTTTGTCATAACACAATTCTTTATATAGAATCAGTATTACTGACACTGATAATTTAACTTCCCTTTAGCATTTGCCCTTCCATCATATTCGTATCAATGAGCATTTGAAATGTGTAGATGACCTCTTTCACAGCACACTATATTGTTTATGGACCCTGGTTAGCACACTGATGTTACAGCCACTTATAAATGATCTGGAAAAATAGATAACCATGTTCAAAAGTAATTTAAGTTTTAATCATTTAATAAATATTTCTGCTAAACTGCTTAATGGGAGTCATTATAACTTTTAAATTAACTAATGGATAAATTTATTAGTTTTTAAATATTTAATTTACACAACTGAATTTTTAATAATATTAATTGAAAAAAACCTATGTTAAATAAGAAGAAAACTAAAGCATTTTGCTTTTGCTTTTACATTTTAATTAAAACAAATGAACTTTGTATCAAAAACTGTTTTAAGCAGCAACTGCTAGATTTTTAAAATTGTTTTCAATTAATTTATGATCACTAGATCATAACAATTAACTCTATTCTTCAAATATGTATGTGAGTGAATATTATTGAAAATTTAAACACGTTTATTAATACAATACTAAAAGAAACTTATAAGTTAACAATAAAAATTATTTTTGTTTCTAATAAGGCTGTCTAACCTTCTGTCAATTTAATTAATTTTCCAGTATTTACAAACATTTGTTTATTAACTAGGGTTGGAATAAGTTCTGTGTTACGTGTAAGTGAGAATTAGTGGTATTTTTAATGTTAATCCAAAATTCAGTATATCTTCTACAATAAACACTTTTCACAGAACTTCAACTAATTTTATCACTATGATCATAATATATATTCCAAGAAAATTGTATTTCCATTACTTGGCAATGCAATTTAATTGGTTGTTTGATATTGTTTGACCACCAACAACCATTTTTAAATGTGCAGGATCATGGGTGTTGGACAACCGTATTATAATCGTAGTTGTAAAAAAGTTAGGTTATATGTAACCCACTTTTGGTATAATACTGAAATAATTAAATATTTACATAAATTTTAAAAGAAGGTATAATAAATAAAAGGACTACAAATTCAGTAAACCAATCCGACATTTGCAAGTAAGAACATTGTAACTCAAATAATTTTACAAGGCACTAGATAAAATCTGAATCTTTATTATAATTAGTTAAACAAATATATAAATTTAGGTATACAGGATTATTAGACTTACTAACTTTTTCTAATCAACATTATCTGCTTTGCCATACCCTGTCTTTGGTAAGGTACTTCTGACAGGTATTTTTGCTTGGGATCGTTTCTTGTTCTTGTGACTCAAACCTGGATTATTATTTGAGTGACAAGAACAAGAGATGATCCACAGTAAAAGTTACTAAAGACAGGGATAATATCATTCTGAAAATACCCCTCTCAGGGTATCTCTGGGTGATAACATTGAATTTTGAACAAACATTTTAAGAATTCAGAATCGCAGTTGCTAAAAATGCAACAATGACTAAAAGAAGGCAATATAGTCAACTAATACTCTAGGTCAAAAATGAAATTCACTCGATTCAAGGCGTTGCATCTCCCATATTTAACAGTCAAGTTTACACCAATATTTTGGTTGAGAAATCTTCACATTGTAAGGAAAGAAAAATATATGCATGCATTGCAAGATGATGGCTCTCCTCACCCGACTAACGATATCTTTCAAGTAACACTAGATGTTTGTGGAACCGTGTTATGAGATAGCTACAGATTACTCTAATTTTGGAAGTAGGATAGATCACGTTGTTTTAACAATTTGGGCACCAACTACTAGTTCATACAGTCTGGTGAATTCCATCCTAGACTTGAAGAATTTTCTTCCCAATTCCAGGCTTGAACTAATGTTGGTCCAGTATGCTACACCACCTGGGCTGATAAAATTATCAAGCATCATTTATTATATACCTCAAATTTTATTTATTATCCCGACTGCTCTGCTTTAAGGACCGTTACCTGACTAGTGTTCTAATGACTCGTTTAAATAATCCTAGAAAACCATAATAAGTTGAAATCGACCCAGGTGGTGTAGCAGTGATGAGACACATTCACACATATGTATAACACTTGGCATAGTGTAAACAGCACAAACAGGGTGAAATCACACTGGACCAACATGAGTTCAAGGAATTTCCGATCTGGAATCAAATTCAAGGAGCCATATGATCTAAGTAGTATTAAAAGTTAATTGAGAATTAAACTTAATTTGGTGTTGCTGCTAGGATACAGTCAAATTCTGACCAATCAGATTATTAGAATTGACATTGAATTCAGTATCAAATTTTAATCTAAAATATTTAATTCGCCTTTTATAAACTGACCGTTAGTTTATCAAACAATATTTCTATGTCACTGGAATGGAATCGCTAGCGTGTTTTCATGGTTTCATTTTCAAACAAAGCCTGTTTTTGCTGTTTTGTATTAAAATTTATTTTAATTTTTTAATTACAATCGGTCGGGTAAGTTAGATTTATTTATAAAGATTACTTTATTAAGAAAAGTGTAAGATTGTTTTTTCTTTATCCAACTTGTGAAATTGGCTAATTAAAAAAGTTGTTTGGAAACCAGTCACCAGGGTATAATATCAGATGCAACATTGAATTAGTATTCAATTTTGACTACCATTGAAAACGAGAATTTTTGATGTAGAATTACATCTTGATTCATTTTCAATAAAACTCAGTTACGGTGTTCCCATTTGCAAATGTCGAATTGTTGGAATAAAAGAGACTTTAACATTAACGAAGTATATTAAGAACTACTAATTTTTTTGAGATGTGGTGTATTTACAGTGAACGTAATGATAGTACAGAATATGATGATTTACCTAAAAAATATAGTCATAATCCTAGTGAAAAGCAAATAACCATATAATGTAAAATACATCGCAAATATTAAACTGAGATTATATGTACTAGCTGTGTTTCTTTTGTAGTTTTTTATTTTCTTTTTGTTCTATTATTGTCTGCAAGTGTTTAAAGAATTATTTAAGAGAAATATGATAATTGCTGTAATTAATTTTTAAATATATAGTCAGCATAATTTTTGAGACTAAAAAGTCAGTATTAAGAGATATGTGTTCTTTTGCAAATTGGTAGTTAGTTTTAAGTTAGGCGCCGCTTGGCATTCTATTAACATGCTTCTGCTTTCACGCCTGCCTCAGACAACCACCGCCATGGTAGGTAGCCGTGTTTCGTTATTTATCATTATGTATGCATGATATTTATTCTACCTACATTTTTTATTATTAATCTCATTCATACACATACATATGGCTGTTTTGCCAAGCCTGCTAGATTTTGTTGCGAGCTTGCCTTTTATTATGTTGCGAAACACTTGGGTCAGTTTCTATTATTTGATTTTAGAAATAATACTATTTGATACAAAAATGCATCATTGTTGGAAACTTTAAATCTACATTATATTAGAAATGAAATTTCTTATTGATTAATGTAGTATTGTCCTTCTTTTCTATATGAATATGCAAATTATTAAATTCACATTTTTCATACAGTCTAAACACTTTTTTAAATTTTTATGACTTCATTTTGCATAAAGCATGTATATTATTTTATCGCTCACTAGTGTAGGTTATTCTTAATATATAGAAGTTTTTCCCTCTGTAGTTTAACATACATTATTTATTATATTATATCTATACACTTTGTCATAACTTGGTCTCATGTATATTTGTAGGCATTGATGGACATGTTTTATCAAGACGAAGGTGGAGGGTCTAGTACCATACCAGAACCCCCATTAGTACCTTCGACAGCACCTCGAGCTAGTCTTACATATGAAGAAGTCGTTAGGGAACTGATGGCATCAGAAAGACAATATCTTCGGGAATTGCATATGTTAATTAAAGTGTTTAGGTATTTTAAATAATTTAATAATCCATTTTTAGGTTATCAAATAATATTTATTTTGTAGGGAAGAAATAATTAAATTAAATGCCGACCAAAAAGAATTAGACGCTATATTTTCCAATATAGTAGACATATACGAACTTACTGTAACATTATTAGGAAGTTTAGAGGATGTAATGGAAATGGCACAAGAACAAATGCCATATATTGGCAGTTGTTTTGAAGGTAATTACTTTTGTTCTTTTGAGAAATCCACACTTTAATAATTAATTTTCTTCGTGCAGAATTGGCTGAAGCAGCAGAATTTGATGTATATAGCAAATATGCTCGAGATGTAACCTCGTCCACATGCAGGGAAACTTTAAATAGCCTTCTGTCACGTCCAGAAGTTAACAGTGCTTTAGTTACTGCTGGCCAAGGTATGCGTTTAGCTTTAAAATACTACTTGCCTGCATTGCTTATGGGTCCCATCCGACATTGTTTCTCGTATTTGGATTTCATCAAACTTCTACGAGGTTTATCTGAATCACCAGAAGATCGAGAAACCCTTACACAGGTGGAAGGATTGCTCACGCCTTTACAACTAGAATTGGGTATGATATCATTTAGATTTTATATAATATCTCTTTTTATATATTGTATTGTTGTAGGTCATTGCTCAGCAACACAGTCGCTTCATAGAGTAAATACAGTATCTCAATATGGAACCAGATCACGTAGACAAGCTGCTTTAGATAAAATACACGAATTACAAAGAGTAGTTGAAAATTGGGATACAAAGGATACAGGGCAATGCTGCAATGAATTTATTAGAGGTTTGTTTTCTAAGTTTTATAGCAAATATGGTATAAACTCCTCGTTTATCATTTTGTAGAAGATACGCTTATGAAAGTTGGTTCAGGAAAGAGATTAACTGAAAGACGGGTGTTTCTTTTTGATGGATTGATGATATTGTGTAAGCCAAATTCACGTAGACAAAGTTCAGTTCATCAGGCACATCCGGAATGTCGAATTAAGGAAAGATTCTTTATTAGAAAGGTTGAGATTGTAGACCATCCTGATACAGATGAAATGAGGAATGCTTTTGAGATATCTCCTCGTATACAACCAGCAGTTATATTGTGTACAAAAACTGCTGAAGATAAAAATATTTGGATGGCTGATTTGGTTATGTTAAATACTAGATCTATGTTGGACAGAATATTAGATAGTATCTTGTCTGACATGGAACGAAAGCACCCTCTTAAGTTGCCATCTCCAGAATTATATAAATTTGCTGAACCAGACTCCAAAGATAATATTATTTTAGAGCAAAGGGAAAATGGTGGAGTTCCTTTAATTAAGGTAAGTGTAGACCTTTGTTTCAAATAGTACTTTTAACTTAATAAATTTTGTAAATTGTTAGATCTTAATTGTATACAAATATATTTTTGTTATTTTTAGGGTGCGACGCTTTATAAATTAGTAGAAAGATTAACGTATCATATATATGCTGATCCAAAGTTTGTGCGAACATTTTTAACAACATATAGAAGCTTTTGTGCACCTTCTGAATTATTAGATTTATTAATTGAAAGGTTTAATATACCAGATCCTTCCCTTGTTTATGAACAAGATAGCTGTGATACTGATAAAATGCAAAAAAATTCCCAAAGAGAAGACTGGAAACGATATAGGAAAGAATATTGTCAACCTGTACAATTCAGGTATTTTTAAGTTTTCTTTGTTAAAATATGTTAAAAATTAATTTGTTTAAATTTTAGGGTTTTAAATGTTTTGCGACATTGGGTTGATCATCATTTCTACGATTTTGAAAGAGACCCGTCCTTGTTAGAAAAATTGCACTCATTCCTGGAATCTGTTACTGGTAAAAGTATGCGAAAGTGGGTTGATAGTGTTATAAAAATCTTGCAGAGAAAGGTATGTAATAATATTTAAAATTCTTTCTAATTCACTTGATCATAGAAGAGTTAAGGTAGTAGATTTTTAAATAATAATACTTTAGAAAGGAGTTCATTAAGGTTATGGCAATCTTTACTTTCTTTAGAGTTTTCACTAACATTTGAGAAAACCATAAGAAGTTCTTGTTCATAAACCAAACTTTTAAGTGCCAGTTCGGCAATACACATAGAAGTACTATTTACTGGAAAGCTTGCTTATTATCAAGATCTGTTCTTTAAAACTCCCCATTATATTAGGGTGAACTGTGAATCCTACTTTCCAAGTCGAGCTTTACATTTCAACCAAAGGTTGTTCAAATCACAAGGAAAGCATTTGCCCAAACTTTTGAGAAAGCCATGGTCCAATTCAATTACTTATCACTCTAGATGATTTTCTACCATTGTTGTTTGAATGGTTTTTGGGATCCCAGCTTAAATGGTGTAAAACATTGTTTTCAGATACTTAAGGGTTTGTTGTAGACATGAATGAGTGGCACTATCACTATATTGTATTTAGGGATCAACTGATATGATTTTTTGGCCGATATTGATGTCATATCAGCCTCCATATTTTGAAATATTTTATGCTACATTTCATTCAACCGCTTATATTGGCCATTCATTTGTAATTTCAAGAGACTTGCAAAAGTGTCAATAAATACATAAACTACATTAGTTTAATAGAAATGGTGACACACACTTTGTCTCTTTCATGAATAGAAAATTAGAATCCTACTACATTTCTATTTAGAATCTCAATTTTGCGCATGTTCTTATTATATCGGTTTCCATATTGCGCATACCAGCCAATATCAATGATCATCTTGACTGATATACCAATATGTGTATAGGTATCATTCAGTCTTTAATTGTATTCAGCTTAGGCACTTAGAAATTTCATTAGTAGGAGTGAATTTTAAATCAATACTCATTATTCCTTTCAGACTGAACCTGAACTGCAAAGACACATAAAATTTGCCTTTGATGAACCTCCTCCTCCTATTGAATGGCATCATAATGTCACAGAGGATGAGTATGGAATATTAACATTGCATCCAGTAGAAATAGCAAGACAATTAACATTGCTTGAATTTGAAATATATAGAACTATAAAACCTTCTGAATTAGTTGGTTCAGTATGGACCAAGAAAGATAAAGAGATTTCTAGTCCAAATCTTCTTCGAATGATGAAACATACGACAGTGGTAAGTTAATTATTTAATTTCTAAACTTCATTTCATTAACCAAACCTTTACTTTCATTTAAGGTTACTAGATGGTTAGAAAAGAATATAGTTGAAGCTGAAAACTTTGAAGAAAGAACTGCAATCTTTAGTAGAATTATAGAAATTACGACAGTTCTACAAGAATTAAATAATTTTAATGCTGTATTGGCATTTGTTTCTGCATTAGGTTCTGCCTCTGTACATAGATTAAAATTTACATTTAATGTAGGTGGAGTTTTTCTTTTTATTTAATATTGTCGTACTAATGTTAAAATATCTTACAGAGCTTACCACAAAATCAAAAGAAATTCTTAGAAGAATGGAGGACTGATGACCATCTAAAACGTTATCAAGAAAAATTACGTTCTATCAATCCTCCATGTGTTCCATTTTTAGGAATGTATTTAACAAACATTTTACATTTGGAAGAAGGAAATCCAGATTTCTTGCCAAATACAAAACTTATAAATTTTTTCAAAAGAAGAAAAGTTGCAGATATTACTGGAGAAATACAACAGTACCAAAATCAACCTTATTGCTTTAATGTAGAACCCAAGATTAGGGTAAATACAATTCTTAAGTTTATTATAAGCATCCATACAACTTTTGTTTTTATAGCATTTTTTGGAAAATCTTAATCCTTTCGGAGATTTAAGTGATACTGATATTAGCAATTACCTTTATAATAAATCTATTGAAATAGAGCCAAGAGGTTGTAAACAAATTCCTAAATTTGCACGAAAGTGGCCTGGTTTGAATTTAAGAAGTCCAGGAACAAAAACAAAATCAGCAAGACAACCTCCTAGCAGTTCTGCTGTTACTTTGAATCAACAGATTATGAAGTCTGAAAATGTTAAGAATGATGATAACTCCAAGAGTGAAGATTTTAGTGTGTTTGCACCAGTATGATTTTATTGTTCATTTATAATAGCAAAAGAAATCAACATTTTATTTTTAGGTTCAGTTGCAAGGTGGTGGAGGTCAGAATAGTCCTACTTTAAGTCCAGCATCGCCTGCAGCCGCTCCATTTATTAGTTGGTTTCAGCCAGGCCACAGTCGCAGTCCAAGTGTTAGTTCAATTATGTCCACAGCATCTGTTAAAACAGTTCCAATTATGACCGCTCCCAAATCAGAAGGCATCATTAGTGCAACTCCTGCACAACATTTGTAAGCTATTTATTAAAACAGAACAGACTTTATAATACTGATGATAATTTATCATAATGCAGACAGCAGAAATTTGCCCAGCAGCCTATTGGGGGTGGTCCTGGTAGTCCAGGACCACACAGTCCTGCTTCTCCAGGACCTCATATGGCTCTACCAGATCCTATTAGCCCACGATTACCTTCAACACCTCCACCGTTACCTCCAAGACGTAGAAGAGACAGTACTGAAATTAGTTCACCACAACAGGTAAATATTATATCAAAATTTGAATTAAAATATACAAAGTATGATTATTTTATCTTACATTTCTGTCGAATAGAATAAAATTTGTTTTGTTACCTTCCTGTAGTAGTAGAGCCACCAACCACTACCCATAAAAACCCACCAGAATATCAAATATACTGTTTAGAGTATTCCAAAAGATACAGTGCATTTATGACTTTGACCACTGAAGTATTTCACAGCGGGGCCCTCATAAAAATCAACAAATACAAGTAGTGGCATGTGTCAGAGACGATTGGGTAAACCAAATAATTTATTTTTCTGACATTCTAGTTTAAAATCATTTACGAAAGTAAAACTTATCTCAATACAACCCTGTGTCAATGTTAGAAAAAGTCTTAACAGGTAAGCAGATTTTTACACCCTGCTGTGACGAACTGGTAAAATTTACTGTAAGCTAAGTAACAATTAAGTCATAAACGCAGTATATCTTTTGGAATACTATACCATGTTTGTAAACAAATTAATTTAGAAAATAGAAACATTTTTTGATTTTCCAGTGATGTAACAATTTTCTTTAGGGTAGGAACTAGCCTTCCCTACAATTTGCTGTCTGATAAGAAATCAAACACAAAACTATGTAAAAGAATTTCATTTCGATATCTCATTTTGTTTCTGAAATTGGACACCCTGTATCTTGGAAACAGTGTATTTTTGGATAAATGTTTATCTGAACTTTTTTACTTATTGATTAGTACTACACCCCCTTAGATTCTTCAACATTATTTTTTTAACACCCTGTATACAGATAAATTCCTGAATGTTACTAGTGCAGAAGATTGTCTTATATAAACAATATTGTTACAGGCAAAACAAGCTCCAGATGCTCCGGTTTTACCTCCTCGTGACAGTTCACCGCCTCCCTTACCACCAAGAAGAGAACCAGGACCATCTCCAAATGCTCATCATAACAGCTTACCATTTTCTGGTCCTTCTGCAAATTTCACCCCTGGTACTCTACCAAGGTTGACTCCAACACATTTTTCTCAGTTACATATTCGTCGACATTCTACTCTTCATCCACCTGCTAGAACACTACCTCATACGAATGGATCCAGCAAGTAAGTAACTTAGATAACTTTAAAAAACTGACAAATCAAATTTATACTAACTTATTCTAAGCAGCATTTCAGCCCAGCCACCTAGCGTGTCACCACGTTTTGTTAATGATACAAATTCAGGTCAAACTACTCCTAAATTGCCACCAAAGCCTGCAGTACGATCAGCTGGATTAGCTAGTGGAACTATGTTTCATTATCCTAGTACCACAACCACATAATCCAAGTGCACATATTTACAATATTTTTGTTCATATTCAAAAATAAGAGCAAAGCAAAAAGCAATGAAAAATCCGTAATTTTTATTGCATTAGTTTTATCTTGTAAACCGTTTTAATCATTTATATTTCTTTTAACACTGCCATTTATAAAATTGCATTTCTTAAATGGAAGAATATTAATTTTGAAATATTTGTTTAAAAGTAGAAACTTTTAAATAATCATTATAATTGTTCAATTCTCAACGTAAAAATGAATAGCAAATATCTATTGCATTTGCTAATTTCAAATATTATATTCAGAACTAAAGTACTAGTTCAATAAAAATTATCCTAGTTGGAAATAATTTTTGTTCAATAAAAATTGTTTATATTGCTTTTGGTAGTAAATTGTGTTTAGATAACTGAAAATCTGTATTTAGATTTTTCTTCAGTTTTCTAATTGACGTCCAACTTTTATCATTTTAGTTTATTTTTATATTGTTAACAAAATAATTAAATTGATAATTTTTCTGTTTCTTACTTTAAAAATAACAGTTTGTTTATTTTTTATTATAAGATTTGAACAGTTAAAATGGTATATGTATTCAGTATGCCTTATTAACTTCAAAAATGTTTTGTACACTTCAAGAAAAGTTATCCTGTAATTGTTTTGTGATAGTTGTATGAAATGAATTTTACCTTATTTATTGTCAACTGCACAAATATCATATTTAAGTGTGCTTGCTTGATTTACCAAAGTATGGACTATTAAAATGAAAGTCGGTAAAAGTGTGTGTTTGCACTACCAGTATTACAGAGGAATAAAAACTCAAAAAGAAGAGACGGCTATACCTGACTAGACCCAGATGATCTCGTTCAGAGTGGTCTCTGTGTTAATTGTTGTGTAAATATGTATATTGTATATTTCTACATAAATTTAGAAAATATGTAGTGTTGCCAAACTTATGAATATAACATGTTTTATATGTCCAGAAATTGAAAGTAACAGATTATGTTGGTATTCCAAAGGTGACTTTTCTGAATTTTATAGTAAACTTGCCTTAGAGTATACCAACAATTAAAAGGAATTGTTAGTGTAGCTAATTATATATTTTGTTTTATCCTTGCTGCACCTTTTATGAAATTATGTTATTTACTTTTTATAAAAGATGCAGCTTTTGTTTTTAAATGATATAATTTGAAATCTGTGATAGTAGTATGGACCATTATTTGTAAGGAAAAAGATGTGTATAATGTCAAAATAAGACCAATAAATGTATGGATGTGTCCTTAATTGTGCGTATAATTTCTATCTTTTTAAGTTTTAACTGTTTAGTGTAATAACCTAAATATACTTGATTTTAAGCTTGACTCCCTTTTTCTTCTAATCCAAGTTAACTCGTGCAAAGATTTACAGCTATATCTAGGCTGACCCAAAGTAATTTAAATCATCTTGACATTTTTCTTATTTTGATACCTACCATTTCAAGTTATCTCGAGCAAGTGAATTCTCATTTCTGTTTTAGGGGACATATCATAATAGTGAGAAGCATATAAATGAATATTTAAGTTAAACAAGTGTTATCTTGTAAGTTAGATGTAAAAAAACATCTGGGAATGCAAAGCATAACCACAATGAACTCTGTTTTGTTACTTTTTTTAGACTTTGGCAGCCATTTTGACCATGTTCCCGAGGTGATATCAAAAAACTAAAACTACATGTTTGTCTTAGTTTTTTCTGTACAATACGATTCTAAAGTAAAAAAAATTTTAAAATTTTCCAATTTTCGGCGGCCATTTTGACCATGTTCCCGAAGAGTTATCAAAAAACAAAGATACCACGTGGTCTTTAGTTTTTGATGTAGAATCCAAATCTGAAGTCAAAATTTCAAAATTTGACAAAAATGCCGACAGACAGACAGACTTCGCAAATTCAGTAACAACTCCTTTGGAGTTCGTTGAACAAAGTATATTCTACAGAATACTCTTGTTTGTTATCATGCGAGTTAACTCAAGTTGTGAATTAGTTTTTTCAATTAAGTTTTTTTTGTTTCTAAATTAATGTTAATTATACAGGGCTGAGCAGAAACACTTGACACATTTCAAAAGGGAATTTCTTAACCTATAGGTTGACAACACTGCCTTGCTTGGTTCAGTATAGCAGCTGGCCCCTTGGAATCTACTTTGCTATGATGGAGCATTGGTCTGTGCTTGATCTTGTTGCTGTTCAGAGTTTAATTGACATGATGCAACATCTCAGGGCACTAATTTTTTATGCGTGTAAAAGTTCTCTTTTTGACAAAAACTCTAGGTCAACATAGATCTGTTCGTAATGTGAAAAATACTGCTAGATTCTTTGATGCACTCGCCCCAAGTCCAAAGAAATCAATTATACAGCATGCTGCAGATCTGAATCTTTGGATGACAGTATCAAAGACTTTAGCAGTGTTTTCCTCATTACAAACTACAAACATACTCAAAACTAACATAACTATAAATTACATTCTAAACTAAACTTGATGTGTAGGATAAAAATGAATGACTTCATCGTGTTCAGTATACCAAATTCTCCTTAGAACAATATTTCCTCTTAATATTAAAAATGTGGCTGTACGGTGTAATTAACAGTATTTCATTACAAAAATATAACACAATAAACCAACATAGTTTGTGAAATTTTTTTTCTATTTCTATGAAATTAACAAAACTTCTTCGAATGCCAGTATTGTGTCATTCACCAAAATTGAAATCAATAGGTTCTGTTCAATGGACTCGGCAATATGATGTTTGAATATACCACTTTTTTACACTAATTGTAAGTTTTCAGCAAGCCAAGTTTTGCTGAAAGACTGGCTTAGCATACTTTTTTTATAATGAGAATAACCAAGCTCATTCCAGTACAAAAAAAAATGAAAAACATATTTCATAAGTTATATCATTCAGTAAGTTACAGCAATTGCTGGAAAACTAATTTTATGTACAAATTAAATGTTTGAATAATTGGGATTAGTGTCTTTACCACTGGTGCCACATTTTTGAACGCTCTAGTGCAGGCACTTTTCACTCTCGGTACATTTACACTTACCCAAACAAATGTGCAAGTCAGTAGACTTTACAATTGAACAATTTAGCGCCAAAAGTATAGACAGTGTAACCCAAACGAAAACCTGATGAAAACTGAAACATTTACCTTCCTTGTTTCATTTAATCTTGGTTTTTGGGTAGACTAAGTGAAGTCCTGAAGTTTGTAGAAAGGCACTTTTGTATAAAATGCACTGTATAGGTCATTTTTTGAATGTAGACCCATTCAACAATATTAGTTTTAATAGAAACTAAATGATTTCATTAATATGTTGTGGTTTATTCATTAAAAACTTACGTAATAAGAAAAGTAAAAAAATTTAGACAATTAAAATTTCAATCAATTTAAATCGACTGTATAAATATTTTATGCAATAAAAGATTACTAGAGCTACTGTATGGGTTTTTATAAATTTTTTAAACCATGGTGGGTTAACATTTGGCGGGCAGGTAGCTGCTTTATTATACTTTTACTTACTTCATTTCTCTTTGTAAATATAAATAAATAAGAACTAACGAGTATAAGTTTATGGCTGGCATAATATATAATAAATAGAAGATTTAGAGTTCTGGTGGACTTGTGTACAGTCAGGATTATCCTAAACGGGTCTCTTGTCACTATTTCTGGACCACCCTGTACAAGTCAAAGAAGTGAAATATAGGTAGTAAGTGATTTCAGCGTCAGA
Organism: Ignelater luminosus; assembly: GCA_011009095.1. Classification (NCBI taxonomy): domain Eukaryota; kingdom Metazoa; phylum Arthropoda; class Insecta; order Coleoptera; family Elateridae; genus Ignelater; species Ignelater luminosus. The sequence continues at coordinate 319,307 of VTPC01090632.1, read as the reverse complement.
TGTCGCTCTACGAAGCTGGGATGGAAACCATCATTCTACAAACTCTAGAATGTTCTAGAAAGGAGAGGTTATGTATAAAATCAAAATTTCTGATCAAAGATTACTTCATTTTTGCAGTTAACGTTGCTGGAGAAATTAAATCCGGAGTTAATAATTGTATGCATATAATCCATTAATTATTAAAAAACTGTCTACGAATTGCAACAAATAAGTAAACTTTTTGCGGAATTAGAAATTGAAATAATTTGATAACTTATTAAATAAAACAGGTAAGGTGAATAGTTGGATGTGTTTTTCATTTATGTATAAGAGACAAACATAACTTCAAATTGATTATTTTGCAGAATGGCAGAATCAAACAGTGTGGAATCGAATATTGAAATAGCTGGAGCTATTACATATCCTACAGAATCACAACAAAATTTAGAAAATGTTGAAGTGCCTGTTCAACCAAAACAACCAACCAGTTTACATGGACTTTTACGATTTGCTATGGATGCAACAAAAGTTGAAGATGCACCACATGATTCACATATGGGTCCTATAGATGAAAACGTGAGTATCCTTTTTATAAATTTTTAATATATTAAATTTGAAGAATCAAAAAATTTGAAACAGTAGGCAGTTCTTATTGTGACATTTTACTCTTATATAGTAGTTTTTAAAATATTTTAACACTGATATTATGTATTAATTTTTATTTAAAATGAACTTGTGATTTTTTAGAGAAAAAGATTTTTGGAAGCTGCTTTAAATTCGATGACGGTGGATATTATAGAAATTTTGCAAGAGAAGATAAGAGTTTTACAAAATGCTGAACATTTAGCACCAGACACTGATATTTCTGATTATGTAGCAGCATTAGAAACAATTGTTGATCACATTGATAACATCGACACTGCTAATGGTAAGTTTATGCTAACAACTATTTTAGAATTCTTATTGTGTATGGTTCTATTTTAGATTTTCATAAAATTGGAGGCTTTACGATATTTCACCCTTGTTTAAAATGTGTTCATCCTGAAATAAGAGCAGGTGCATGCGATGTTATAGCAGAACTATGTCAAAATAATCCTTATTGTCAGAGAGTGGTATTAGATAATGGATTTATACCATTACTTCTAAAGATATTGGCCACAGACAACAATAATTCAGTTTGCATAAAAGCATTATATGCTACAAGTTGCATAGTAAGACAGAATACAGAAGGTTTTCATCAGTTGCTACAACACGAAGGCCTAACTATACTATTGAAAATTTTACAAAAAGAAGACGATAAGCTCAAAATAAAGACAGCATTTCTATTGTCATCTCTGTGTGGAAGCCAGCCAGATCTAAAAAGTAAGTTCTTAAAATTATAGCATTACCACAACTTTTTTATAAATGTATTTATACTTATTTTACATTTTAGGCAGGCTTGTATTTTTGGAATATATTCCAGTATTACTATCACTACTGTCTCAAGAACGAAAACCAAGTCATGAGCACATATTATCTTTGCTAGTTATGCTTGTGGAAGATAATTATGGTGCCATAAATGAATGCAGAAATCCAAAATACAATCTCAAACAGACATTAACAGATTACTTGGAAAGTATAGCAAATAAGGTGGAATGTCAGGTAAATAAATTGATATTTTTATTTGTAAATTATACTTGATTCCTCTTGCTATCAATTTTTTAATTTTAATCAAGACCTATGGATTGTTTGAAACGTTTCTGAATATACAACAATACAAATTTGTTATATAATTACAATTAGGACATGTACAATGAAATGTATCTCTTCAGGCAAAATTTGATTTTTTTCAGCAGATATGTATTTTTGATCTCTTTCTGCTTTAGTAACAAAATTCTGTTTATGGCAATAATAAATTACAGGTTTTTGTATTGTGCTGGTTATTGCACACAGACTTTGTTTTAGTTGGAGCAAAAAGTATTTTAGATAGATATGTGTGCTACAAAATTTTTTGGCCCTCTTCTAACATCTCGATGTCAAAATTTTTTAACTGTTTATAATCAGTGTTCAGCAGTTTTAGGTTTTTGACTTTCAGACTTGTGTTGTTCGCACCAGCAACAGTGCTGGTGGGGTAATATGCGTGCATTTATTTTACATGTGCAATATTAAATGAGAATTCTGATAGGCATTATTTTCAAATTTGTTGTCTAAAACTGCCTAACACTATTTGTAATCAGAAAATGTGTAAACCAGACATAAACAAAGTGGTTCTATTAGAAACATGTATTTCTACAATACCTTAAAATTCTATTTGAAAACTATAATCGTGTTAAATTATATACGAGCAGGTACCAACCTGCAAGAATATTAAAATAAAAACAATAAATACACTAATTGAAAGTACCGTCTCTAATTAGAACAATAATAGAAGTACGTTCAGGAACGCAAGATTATATATTGAATCTTTTAAACTAATGTTGCATAATGGGAACTTTCCCTTTAACCATATTTGTTTGCGCCAATGACATAAACAAAAAGACAACTGATTTGTTAGCATCTATGGTGCTTTTTGAATTGATGACATGGTTGAAAGATTAGAAAAGTTATTAAATATGCTAAAATATGCTAATACATATTTTAAATATTTTTGCAGGAGGAAGAAGCCTATTGTCAACAATTATTAAGGATTCTATTTACCTCATCTAGTAATGGATTGTAATTCTATTACTAACAGTATACACCATTTTCTCATTTAACTAATTCTGTAGTTATTCAACAACAAATTTGTAAGATGTGAATAAACTTTTTTGTAATTTCAATCATATGATGCACTATTTTTGTTTATTTATTTAATAAACTTGTTAAAACAGTGTTTTGATAAAATTATTTGTCAAAAAATTCTTTTTACCTGAAAAACATAATACACAATTAATTGACGCAACAGTATTCAGTTATATCTAACGAGCATTCCATTATTACAATCTTCACAGAGAAAGTTTTCTTAAGATTTCATATTTATTTTTTACATTTAACATTTCTGGAGGAATAGGAATTGACAAACCTATATTTACTTTTCAAATAAAATAAAGCTAAAATTTTAAATAGGTAAAACCATTTTTTTGCTAGACTTTTTCCTAATCTCTGCTTTTGTATTCAATATGTGTTGCTAAATCTTATGTTTATTTTTCTTGATAATTAAGAGTTTGGGATTTCTTTAATAAATCTATTAAATAATGATAAAATCTTGTCGATCTGACTCTGTTTTAGATCTAGAACTATTAACAACAATAATTACTTCAATGCAGTTCAACCTTGCTTAAAATTTCAACTTATCCTGTGTTCAGTAAGGTGCTTCTAGCAGCTATTTTGCTCAGGATCTCAAACAAAGATAGCTGCCAGAGATACCTTACATAACGCAGGATTAGTTGGTAAAACTCACCTTTAGTAACTTTTGTCATACAAGCAAATATTACAAACTAAAGAAATGACATATTTTTGTTTTCTATTCAATCACCGTGGACTTGGTTGCAATGCTCACTTGATATTTCTTATATTCAACCTATGTTCATAACGGCCACTCTGTTCACAACACACACAGATAAAAAAAATAACGTTACGACTAACGTCACATGGAAACTATCTTTACCTTGAAATTCTGGAAAATTAATTTATGGTTGTAACTTATCTCTACCTACACAGAATGGAAATATGAGGAAACTTGAATGCATGAAGGCACATAGTGTTAAGTTAAAAAAGGCAGAGCACAGATTTTATAAATTAAGGCCTGGAAAAATAAACAGGTATGTTTTAAGGCAAACTTATTGCTTCATATAATGATACTGAACTTGCCAGTGCATTAGGTTTATTGATGTAGCATTTTCACAAAATTCACCGAGTGAATAGTACTGATGGTTTTAACATGTGAGAGTAAAGTGTTTTTTAACCTGACTGTCCAGACTACAGATTATCCAGTACAATCATTTAGATTTCTTGTCTAGTAGGCTCTTTGTTTAACAATTAATGTCTTTGATAGATCATTTTAAAATTAAACGTCGCTGTCAATTGCACCACTGATTAACAATAAAAAATGAGTTTTGTCGTTATTGATGAGCACTACCGTTTAATTTTAACATCAAACGATCATAAAGCCTACTAAATAAAAGATTTAAACGTATCAGCCCATATGTTTTGGTAGCATATTTGTTCGAGAGACCAAAGCGAAAAATAAGAATAACTAATGATAATGATAACAATGAATTTCTTGTTTGACATTTTATTATGTTGTTCTTATTTAATGAAAAGTCAGGAGTTCAAGTGCAATTTACAGCCTCTAAAAGTTTTTGTAGAACAGGCAGTTACCTGCAAGAACGTTTTTTTCAATTGTTTGTTATAAAGAGAAATTGTAAAATTTTGAATATTAGATAAAAGGGTCTACTTTCTATAGTCAGTTAAATATGCGGTGTTTTTTAGTACTGTTATTTGTTATGAAAATATGGAAATATTAATATTTAAAGGAAATAAGCGTTTCCAAATTATGTTTTTAGTATCGTGTGGTCAATAAGTTAATCTTATCCTACTCTCCTTTTTTGATCAGCTATATTCCTCCTTTAATGTTTGGCACCCATAAGCAGAGCGTGTGCCCCCCCCCCCCACAAACACACACCATACGCCTTAGACTAGCCCTGCATAAGTCAATTTACATAAGGAGAAGTTGATTAAAATACATAATTAACTTGATCATAGATATTACTATTAACTTAAATACACATAACCTTAAAATCTTAAATAGTACGCCAACTTACAATACGTCGTTGTATAGAGGTTAAAGAGTTACTCTCCCTTTGGTTTCGAAGGTAAGAGTATTTCAATACTAAAGCTTAAACTTAGAGTTTCTTCATAAAATTAGATAAATTTCTTTCCTCTAAAGTATTTTGTGAATGCTATTTTTGCAGGGATTAATCAGGTCATTAAGCACATCTTTAAATCTACATTACAAGTTTGTGTTCGTATTTGCACTGTAATTGCATTTGCGTATTCTGACGAACCAGCAGCGACATTTGAACCTTATTTTTTATTAAATTGACCTTAAGCATATCAAATGACGTCATATAACAGCATAGACAATGTGACAGTACCATTGCCGTCTGACTATGGCAGTACCTATTTCAATACTGTTTTTCTGATAATCAAAATCAGATTATCCTTTAGTAATAGTGTAAGACTTAATTGAATCAACTGTTTCTAAAAATAAATATAAACCAGTGAGAATGTAAGCATGATCATGACGAAATTTAAAAAGAAAATCGAATATCTCGAGAACTACTCGAGATATAAAAATTTAAATTTTATAGCCATATTCAGCGTTAATAACCAAGTGGATTCATATACACATATCACCATGTCGAAAAATCGCCATTCTCGATCCCGATTATCTGGAAGAGTATTCGAAATATCGAAATACGATTATGTATCTGTAATCAGGAGAAAATTCTAAGTTGATTTCATATACAGTGTGTCCCTATTTCGATGATCACTATTGGGATCTTGGAAATTGTAAGAGATACGAAGTCGGTTAAATTAGAAGAGTTTTGGCTATTTTGGAGATCAGTTTACTTATACTTTTGTTTTTTCAAAAAAGTTCACGGCTTACTAGATATTTGCTAAAAACGAAATTCTTATTTTTTTTTAAAAGAAATATCTCAGGAACGAGCAAAGATAGAAAAGAACAACAAAGAGGGTGTTTTAGAGAATTTACTCCGAAACACAAAAAAATTATTTTCGCAATTGTCTTTTGTTTTATTTCGGCGGTGAAACGTAAATCCAAATTTTTTCTAATGGAACGCCTACTGAACTGCACGCCTTAAATGCTTTTCAGTGGTTTGCCATAGCTATTCTTTTGCTTTACCGAGTTATGAAGTGAAAAATCATTTTTCATCGTAGTGTGCCATGATATCTAACATACAAAGTCGTGAAGTTTTATCAAAGAAATTCATTTGTTATGCAAAAATTGCTAAAACAAAATACATACGCTTTTATGGGGCATTAGATGCTTAGTTGATGCTATCTGTGAATGCTTAATAAATTATCTTAAAAGCGTCTTTTGTTTTGTTTTAGCAATTGTTACATAACAAATGTAATTTATCTGACAAAAACCAATGATTTTCATATGTTTAAAGTCATGGCGTACTAAGTGGAAAATGCTTTTTATTAAAAAAAAATAAGATAATTTCGTTTTTAGCAAATATCTAGTAAGCCGTGAACTTTTTTGAAAAAACAAAAGCATAAGTAACTGATCTCCAAAATAGCCAAAACTCTTCTAATTTAACCGACTTCGTATCTTACAATTTCCGAGTTCCCAATAGTGAGCATCGAAATAGGGACACACTGTATTACATGTCCTGTAAAGATAAGGGAACATGGCAACAGACAGACAGACAGAATGTACGAATTCAGAACGAGATTTTTTAAATTTCGTCGAAAATGGGTTTCTATTTTTCATAGATGACGATAGTTGAAGGATCTGTGAAAAGATAACAATTTTGATCGCACGCTCTTAAATAGTAATACTTGATACTTATATGATTTTCTACGATACTAAGTTACGTACTTTCTGCGAGTTTTGTTTTATTTTTCTACTTTATTATGAAATTATTCGTTATTACTATATTATTATTTTCATTCATAGACTCTCATTAAAGCAATATATAAGAAACAAATGAAAACTGCCAGAAGGAAAAGAAATTATTGCCACTATTAACATGGTAATGATTCTTTCTGGCTGGATGCCATTGCCACTGATCTTTATAGTATAACTAACGACCATCCACAAACAGAAGAGTTGTTATAAAGAATAATTTACTGAAAATATGATCGTGTTAATTATATATTTTTTTTCTGAATAAAGAAATATTTTCATTTGTTCAATTTTGTTTCATTTTTCCATAAAATTAACTAACAAAAGCGATAAAAAACACCATTTCTCAACACTTTTTTATTAAAAAAAAATATTTACAGTAGCTTTTTTTTATATTTACATTAGCCAAAAACTGCATTACACCACTTGGAAAGTTTAGATAGTAGGTAAACTTCAACTTTTCAAAAAGAACAAAATTGGTGTTTACATTAGTGGATTGAAGATTTCTAAATCGATCTGAAATACTTAATTTTGATTGGTGGAAAACAAAGTAAAAGAAAAACGTACATTTTTTTCAACAAAAATCTATTATTGCGTACAGTAAGTAGAAGTTATCTAATGAAAGACCATTGCATGCTAAAATATAGAGAAATTAATTGTTTGTTTGATAATTGATTTCAAATTTATGTCCTTAAAATAAGATGTGTCCAAACAAGAATCTTTAAAGAAAGTTATTGAACTATCTTTCATTTCTACGGTTAGAGCATTTCTACATAAATATAGTTGTCATTATTTCTAAATCCGATTCAACTAATGCGATGTAAACATCGCCGCTGTTTAAATTTTACCGCCTTCTTCAATTCAATTTAACATAAACACATGCACAGAAAACTATATCCTTCCAAATACACATTTTATTAAAAATGATTTTTTCTTATGCCGCTTATGCCGTACTTGCGTATATATACAGATCACTACAGTCGTCTCGGATAAATTATTATAAATGGGATTTACACTGGTGAATTGCAAATGGCGGGTGCTATATATAAATATTATATTTGAACGGCAATTTTAGTTAATTTTTCTCAATGTGATTTTGTATTTTAAACAAATTAGTGTTTCTTCATTTAAAGTCGTCATTGTAACGGTAAGTTTCAGTCAAGATTATGATGAAATCATCAAAAATTGCACGTTGTTTATCTTTGAATTGTAATATTACACCCCCTACATAGAGATGGGTAAATTTATAGCATTTTAGACGCAAGCGCAGACATACGTCACGTTCCTTACTACCCTCGGTCGTCTGTTCTTAGATGCATGTTTTACCAAGACCTAAGTCTTAGATTAGTTCCAGCGAGCAATATAATTATTTAACTCTACATTTTGCATTAAAAAGTTTTGTATTGATTTTTCACGTAATTTTTATTTGTTTGTGCTTTTGTGTCGTTCTGATATCAAGAAAAGAGGTGATTTCACATTTCTTCATTATTATTTATTATTGGTGGTGGCGGGTATTGTATTAAATTGTTGTATTTGTTCAACATTTTTAGATGGCAATTTAGGGGTTCGCCAAAATGGCGTAGCGTCATTTTACTGTGTTTATTTTAAAATATGTTTCGTTTAAACATCTATTTTTAAAACATATACCTTTTTGTTATACTTAATGTCTGTTTGGCAATTCATCTTTTACAAATTTCAACAAATATCACTGGACAAATTTTGTTCTTCACGCGTTACAGGTAATAAACGTAACACACCACATAAATCTAGTATCATAATTAATATTTCTTTTATTGTTATTAGAAAAGAGCGTGTTTTTGGTTAGGTTATGTGCGATTAGGTTATGTTTTGACTGGTCTTTTTTTTAATTTTCACCGGTCGCTATGTGTGGTCCAATTCTCGAAAATGTGTAACCTACTTGTACGAGACTGCCATTGGTTAGACAATGATAGCGCTAGTGAAGGTTTACAAATTCGTGAACTTGATTGTGCAACCAAAAAATTCTAAAATTTGAAAATTCCTTTCAAAAATGTTCCCGCCGTTTGGAATGTAGTCTCTGCCCTCATTATAGCTTATCTTTTTGATTCTATATTTCAGCCACAGCAAATTATCTAAATTTTTTTTGTAGGTTTGAATAATTCATCTCATTCACCTGCATAAAAAAAGAAAAACAAATAAATAAAAATAACAACAATCGAAGATGGTGAGTACTCCACCACAACAATTCTGTGTAAGATGGAATAGTTATCAATCCAACTTACAAAACGCTTTTCCCAAATTACTCACATCTGAACATTTTGTGGATGTGACATTGGCATGTGAAAACGAAATGTTAAAGTGCCATAAAGTTGTTCTCTCTGCCTGTTCAACATACTTTGAAAAACTACTTTTGGAAAACCCTTGTCAACATCCCATTATTTTTATGAAAGATATGAGGTATGTAATTTTTTTTTCAAATGTAACAGTTCTAAAGCAAATTGAAAATGTACACAACCAACTATAGAAAATACATTTTAATAAATTCTGTTAAAGTAGAAAAAATATTTGAATCATCATTTAAAAATGTTTGCGATTGGTCTATATAAATTTATTTTTTCTCTTAATTGTTTAGGTTCCAAGAAATGCAATCTCTTGTCGATTTTATGTATAAGGGTGAAGTAAATGTAACTCAAGATGATCTTCCCTCTTTACTCAAATCGGCTGAAGCACTGCAAATTCGAGGTTTGTGTGGATCTGATCAGTTACTGAATCAACATCAGCTTGGGAATCTCAAAGCACAGGTAAAATGATTATAAAGAAATATGCTTTCATATTTAGATTTTCATCAATGATATTGCTGTAGTTACGATCGCGTGCGTTTATTTGCATTTCATAAGTAGGTATGTATATTGTTAAGTATTATGAATTCCAAAAATAGGCAGAAAATATTATTAATGAACAAAACTCATAATAATATGATATTAAGATTTGAAATTAAACTATATGTTCATATGCAAATCGTATATTTATGTATGTAATCGCTTAAATTTCCAAAAACGTTTATTTATGAACTGCACCAATAACCGCCGAAATCTACGTACAGTCGAACTTCGATAACTCGAACCGAAAAAGATTCGACTTACGAAAAATCTGATCTATTAAATCTTGCCGAAAAATACATAAATACGATATCAAAAGCTTGGGTATACTGCTTACAATTTTTATTACTGCTGTATTGCAACTTAGCGAAATTATCGGTTCAACAGCTCCAACAATGACGATTATGTGCATTGGTTTTCACTTGTGTTCAGTATAATTATTGTGTTTCACTTGCTCTTACAGCTTTTTCGATATCAAAGTTAATCTATTCCACGCAGTATAGGCATAAAAAAGTGACATTTTGTTAGTAGTAGTTTGTTTGTAAAAACACATGTCTTCGCCGGAACTAATAAGATTCACATCAGTCATTCTTAACTTTGCGTAGACGGAAATTCGACATATTAAAATACCGCCTGCTTTATGTACTAATAGATTCTTTCGAGATATCAAAAAACCCGAGTAACCAAGGTATTTTTACGTGGGTATATAAAGGGTTTTCCAATAAGAGGTGTTATTTTGATATTCAAAGAAAAGTGCCATTTTTTAATATAAATGATCGGATGTTTATTTCATTATAAAGAGGAAGGTATGCCGTTAATAGTGGAAAATAACATCAGGCAAATGACCACCACGACCACGCTTACAGGACAATATCCTTTTCATGAAATTTTCCATAACCAAATCGCAAAGTGGCTGCCCTATGTCCTCGATAGCCTCACGAATTCCATCTTTGAGGTCTTGAATCGACGCTGGGCTGTTGGCGTAGACCTTCTCTTTCACGTGGCCCCAAAGAAAGAAGTCGCAAGGTGTTAAATCACAAGATCTCGGTGGCCAATTGTGATCACCTCTTCGAGAGATAACACGGTCCGGAAACTTTTTCCGTAAAAGATCAATGGTTTCGTTGCTTGTGTGGCACGTAGCGCCGTCTTGTTGAAAGTAAACGTTGTCCAGATCAATACCATCCAATTCCGGCCATAAAAAATCGTTAATCATCTCTCGATAGCGCAATCCAGTCACCGTAACTGTTGCTCCAGCCTCATTTTCGAAAAAGTAAGGTCCAATGACTCCGCCGGACCATAAACCGCACCAAACAGTCACACGTTGAGGATAGAGAGACTTTTCAACAATAACTCTTGGATTTTCTGAGCCCCAGATCCGACAATTTTGCTTGTTGACGAAGCCACCGAGGTGGAAATGGGCCTCATCACTCAAGATGATTTTTCGATGGAATTCTGGATCATTTTCATGCATTTCAACGACCCAATCAGCAAAGACACGACGTTGTTGATGATCGGCCGGCTTGAGTTCTTGTGTTAACTGGACTTTATAAGCCTTAAGACCCAAATCTTTATGCAAAATACGGTGTAATGACGTTTGTGGAATGGCTAATTCCAAAGAACGACGAGGAATGGACAAACCTGGGTTTTCTTTAACACTTTCGGCTACAACAGCAATATTCTCGGCTGTTCTTGAGCGACGTGCACGGGTTTTATTCTTCACATCACTAACTTGTCCCAAGAGCTCGAATTTTTTCACCAATTTCTGTATTGCGGTCCGACAAGGTGCTTCACGGTGACCCAAAAATGTTCGAGTTTTACGAACCGTCTCTGCCAAATTTTCACCATTTTTATAGTGAATTTTAATAATTTCAATGCGTTGTTGAAGCGTGTATCGTTCCATATTTATTAATGGCGTAGTTTCTACTTGTCAAATGTCAAAAAATGATAGCTTCAAAAGTGACATCTACCGAAATAGCGGGCTATTCAAAATAACACCTCTTATTGGAAAACCCTTTATGAAGTTTTTCTCCGTAATCTGCCGCTACTTCGAGTAATCAGAATTTTCGTCTTATCGTTGTTCGAGTTGATGTTCGACTATATTTTCATTTAACAGATACAAATGCTAAGGTTAAAGATTTCCCTAATATTTAAATTTCAGCAGATGTTTTCAAAGTCTGTTAAATGCACGAATGGATAAATACATGAACGTAATCGTTTCCGTTTTTCGGACGATATTGAGAGATTGCGTAAAATTACAGATTATTAATATGAATATTTCATAAATTGAATGAGGCAATGTTGACATTGTAATGCACGCAATACGATGTTTACAAAACATTTTATTGCAAAAAATATTCCCAACAGTAAAAATAGAAACAAAAGTAAGTAAAACCGCAGTGTTGACGACAGAAAATACTTTTATTATATTAGATCTCGTACCCAGCCCACACAAATCCAGTTGTTTAGTGAAATTAATTTTAGTGGAATGTAAAAGAATTCGAAAAAGCAAATGTATATATCGCTTCTTTTCTTGCGTATACTAAACATTTGTAAATTGTTCAGAATTATAGTGTGATCCAAAAAGTTTGAGACTAGACCAATAAAGATTATTTATTGTTGAACTTTGGAAAAATCAGCACTGAAGAAAGTTTCACTCCATGTCCTAATAGTAACTGTATACAGAAAGGGATAATTCTTCAGGCGATTTTTGTAACAATCACTGCAGGTTAAATAAGCGTTCCATTCTTTCTTTCTTTCTTTTTTTACGGCGATATTATATGATACCGACAGCAACTTATTTTGATTTGCAATGATTCTCACTTCTTATTGAACGCGAACGTTAAACAGATTGAGGGCTGAAGTACTAAAATCTGATCGTTGCAATTTTTAAATATTCTGGGACACCTTGTATTAAGTCCTCGCACGAATAGAAATTTTTAGATCCGATGCAGCGGTCTCGACTTGAGTCTATCGGCCTCAAAAGTGTGGTGGGCCATTTTTAACCGACACAAAGTTTAGGCGGGCAAATCGAATCGTGGTTATTCCTGCCTCAGGGCTGTAGCACAGATTACATACCTTTTACAAGATGCGAAGGTTTGTGGCGGCACCTTTGATGTTGAAGGGTTCAGATTAAGGACCTTCAAATAGGTCGGCCATTAAATAAGTGGTATTCTTGAGCGGGAAATTTAAACCGTTTTGCAATTGAACCATTTTGCAATTAAAAATATTTCTCGATGATTATAAATAACCACTTTTAACTTTTAAAAATATTTTAATAAGTAATTTTCTAGAACACACAAACACAGAACAAACATACGCACAAAATGAGGTTAACAGAAATACCACCTATTTAATAGCGACTAGTGTCATTCGTTGTAAAATCTCGTCTTGGCGGGAAACGCTTACTTTCGCATCTTGTAAAGCTATGTAATCTGTGGCTGTAGTTGTCGGTATAGACTATACATCCCTTCATTTATGTAAGGAAAGAAATTCGGAATTTACAAACGTAGCACGGCATTCACGGAAAATGGTGTAATTTGGGGGGAGGGGTTGTCGTTCCGAAAGGAAACGTCCAAGGCGTAAAAGCTTCCATGCTGAACAAGTTCACTTCTAGCACTGCAACGCACCGTGCAGACTGCTCCAAGTTAAAGTCCGACCTAACTAGCTCTATGTACATTACTTACATGTCTTGAAAGAGCGATTATAATATCTTCTAATAACAAAGTGTTGTAGACCAGGGATAGGCAAGCAGTACACCCAGGCTCTAGAGGACTACACAAGCTTTCAGCCGGAGCCACTTTGAGAATTACGGCTACTACGAAATACAGCAGCCAACTTTAGATCTCGCTGCTGTACGTGATATTGATGCAGTCACACTGCTATCAAACAATATGTTAATCAATTTAATCCAAATATGTTTTACAAGTAGCTCACGTACACAGTTATAGATTTATATACTGTGATATACCATCTTAAAAACTTTAACCGGGCCATATTTGAGCTGTGGATATGGGCTTTCATGATGTCATTGAACGTGACTATTCTGGAAAGAATGCTGAGAATTCTGAGAAAAACGCTGGAAATCTACTCTAAAAACTGGTAGACACTAATTAACCAACAGATTATTAGTTTGGAATTACGAATTACGCTATGCCTTTCGAAACCCATTTTTAGGTAATCCATAGCACTATGCTGATTGTATAAAAAGCATGTCTAGAATTTATAGAATGATACAGTTACAAATTGAATTTAGGGACTTACAGGTATTGATTTCTAATGTTATTAAATGCCTTAAGATTTTGGGAAGAACGCTGAGAATACTGAGAAAAACGCTGGGAATCTACTCTAAAACATTTGCATCAAACACTAAACAACCAACAGATTATTAGTTCGAAATTACGAAAGATTTCTAGATCAGGTCCTACGCTAGGATATTTGGCGCCTATGACAAACATTTTTAAGGCGATTTAATAATAATAATAATCGTCTTTATTAGAAGAAAACAAGCTATTTACATGTAAATGTAGAAAATGATATATATTATAAATTAATATTATACAGGGTCGCTAAAAAGTATGAAAACACGCTACCTTCGCAGAAACCGTAAGTAATAGACAAATGAAATTTGGAGAACTTAAAGTAGGTATTTCTTGCTATGTTTTGCGAAGATAATTAAAAACAAATCTTCAATTGTTTTTCGTACGGTCGCCATATTGAATTTTTTTAAATAGAACACCCTGTATATAACCCTATATTTAGATAGGGATTTTCAAGACAAATTTAATGATTTAAGAGTTGCTATATCTATCTTAAAAGGTTTTGGAGATAATCGTTATTTTTTTGTCAGGGGTTTCACTATTAAAAAGTATGGAAACACGCTGCTTCTGCAAAAACGGTAAGAGATAGATAAATGAAATTTAAACAGCTTAAAGTAGGTATTGTTTGCTATGTTTTGCGAAGAGAATTCAGATCAAATCTTTAATTGTTTTTTGTACGGCCGCCATCTTGAATATATTTAAATGGATCACCTTGTATATGACTTCATATCTCGATAGGGACTTTAAAGGCGAATTCAACAATATAAGGGTTGCTATACTATCTTGAAAAGTTTTGGAGATAATCGCTATTCTTTTGTCAAGGATTTCACTATTAATTTTTAATCGAGTTGCCCTAAATAAATAATGTGCGATTGTTTTATAAGTAATTAAAGTAAAAGAAAACCGTAAAAATTTTGCCTTTAGCCTACTTATTTAAAATAATAGATCGATGCTAGAGCAAACTAAATTTATGATGGATTAAGACCAAATAGTGACGAATTGATAATAACAAAAACAATATAATTTTATAACAAGTGTTCAAAATGTGCTTCGTTAACTTCTTGGAAATGAAACAATCTCTTTCGAAGTTTTCGCAAGGAATTTTGCAAATAATCGTGGAGTTCTGCTTGCATTACGAATCCACCCTTAAAGTTAAGAAATCCTTGAGAAAAAAATAGCGATTATCTCCAAAGCCTTTCAAGATAAGTATAGCAACCTATATACCATTGAATTCCTATGGAAATCTTTATCCAAATATGGGGTTATATACAGGGTGTTCTATTTAAGAAAATTTAATATGGCGGCCGTACAAAAAACCAAATAGAAGATTTGTTTTTAATTCCCTTTACAAATATGGCAAAAAATACCTACTTTAAGCTCTCCAAATTTCATTTGTCTATTACTTACCGTTTTTGCAGGAGCAGGGTGTTTCCATACTTTTTAGCGACCCTGTATATGTAGCCTCCTGATGAAATCTAGTCGCTGGCTACTTTATTTAACTAGGCGACTTGTGTGTAGTCGCCTGGTTAAATAAAGTAGCCAGCGGCTAGATTTCGTATGGTAAACAGCATGATGGGCTTAATGTCAATTTTAGTTGCCTTATTCTCCACTGTGCAGTGCCATATGCATGTTCTTGCGCCCGCCGGCCATGTTAGAAAGCTATCCATACTAAAAACGATTAGATGTAATGAATACTAAATATGTAAGGCCAGCTTAAAGTACAATAACTTTGTTACAGACAATAATGCTTGCGTCCAGGAACAGGCCACTTCTTTTCTCAATCGCTTACGGGACCTAATGCGGTACTGTCAACCATTCAGGAGCATTTTCAGTGACAACACTACTAATTGCTGCTTGCTTTTTCAACTTAGCAATGTGATAACGTACGCTATGCCTTGGCTAAATGTGGTTACATGCGATTATTAAAACATCGTGCACATTCGCAATGTAAATACGAAATTTTGGGCTATATTTCTGATACAGTGCAATGTCATTCACTGGATGGTTTTATTCAAACATAAATTGAACGCTATAATATTGACCGAGAATATCAAAAAATATAAAAAATGTGAAAACGTCAAGTATGTGAATGTGTTGGGGAGATCTTGAGCATCTAAAAAGTTAAAAAGACAAAAATACATTTCCTATAGAATCTTAATTTAGGATAGGTGGACATTTGTAATAACAGAACCCCGTGTCGTAACACGAAACCGTAACAATGTCTGACACGCAACTGTACAACGTTACCAGACGTGGGGATTTTTCCTCACATGTGGGGAAATTGTTAAAGACTTAGGAAAAAGTGAGGATGTGGGGAATTATACCTTTTATTGGGGATTTTTCAAATACATCACCTTTTTGTTAATTAAGTTTTCACTTCATCTCATATTTTTATCTTGGAAATGTTTTTGACAAAATTTTTCACGTAATTTCACTACACAATTTCGGGGAATTCCCCGGAAATTAAAATTTGTTTGAAGTTGTTTTTTTTATCTTGCCTTATACATTCTTTTATTATGTCTACATGACTTAATTAATTTCCAATAACTCAACAAGTTCTTAAGTGGGGTATCACATAATGCTTTGCACTATGTAATATGATTTATACATAAAATAATGCGTACCGTTTTATTTTGCTGTTCACTTTTTTATAAAACAAAAAAAGTTTTAAACAACAACTCTTTACGGATCGTATAGTAAATCTCTATCAGGGGAAGAAGAATGTTACATGAACAAAACTATGTATCATATTTGATTTCTACTTGAGTGGGGAAAATTGAGGATTTTTAATGGAAACTGGTGGGGAAATTATATTTTTACGTGTGGCAACACTGCAACTGTGTTTTACGAGTTAAAAATCATCGCGCGCCCAGTACTGTAACCGTAATAAACTGCCGCTAACGAAGTAACAACCAGCCACTCTACATCCTGTGCATACTGCGATGTTAGTTACGGTTCTGTTACGACACGAGCTCCCGTTATGAATGTGTATCTACCTTTACAAGTGGAAATACTGATTGATCTCCCAGTTAACCGTCAGTGTCTTCATAAGTAAGTTAAATTTACACATCTAACATGCTGTTATTCTGAATAATCTCTTTTCTCCAACGTTTTTATAAAAGATTCAAGTTTTCTGGCTTTTATCCGTTTTTAAGAATATATCCTTAATCAAAATTGATTGGTGGACCACTCTCTTCGTCCACTAATTATGGTAATCTAAATATTTGAAAATACCAAACCAACACGCATGATTAACGCTTTAAATATTTCAGACTGCTTTGTTTTATATTACTATGGAAATTAGGTTATAAAATGTTGAACTCTTATTTCTAATATGTATATGAGGACTCTAATCCAGACCTTGACCGGTTTAGATTAGTTTTTGCGTTCTTTAAAATAAAATGTTTTTGACACATTGCTGTAAAATCGATTTCGTAGTTGTCGCGCAACCGTTTTTAATAAACCGAGTCAACTCTAGTAACTGTATCATGTAATTTGTATGATCAGATCAGAAATATAAGTTAAGTTTCCAAAAACGCGTTTAATGTGCAACAAGGCATTAATAATTACTTTTCTCTGAAATCTAAATCCTAATAACCTCAATATTGTGAACTTGTCAAATTCGAAGTGGAACAACAGCACCTCTAGCGGAGAACAAATCGTTATTAAACTCAATTTACGATCGTCTTTTGTTTGGTGTCGGTACTTGGTTTCACAATCAACTGGCTTTGAAGCGAGATTCCCTACTGCAGTTTGTCAGCAAAACTCAGCGACTCAGCCGCAGTTATCCTCCCTCCTTATTATCTTAGAGGAATTAGCATTTCCATTATATCGCTAAGGCCTTTTAACGGAGATCTGAAGACAACTCCCAGTTGAATAAGCGGTACTGCAACAGATTTCTTTAAAACGAATCACTTATAAATTGTCAAAACTTTTTTATTTTTTTTAATGTTCGTTTCACGTACAGGGTGACCCAAATTCGAGGTAGATGCAGGGTATCTCAAAAACTAGAAAAGCTAGAAAAAAACTGAATACACGTTACTGATCTACTTTACCCTGCTGAGTTTATTGGTGGAATCAGAATTTCCCAATCTTCATTTGTTTTTGAGGTTAATAAGCTAAATTTGATTTCCGAATTTCTTCAAATGGCTGTATCTTTGTTATTTGAGAAAATGGAAAAAATTATTTAGATTGTCTAGAATAAAGTAACCCTTCTAAATTTTTGTTTTATTCAATTGAATAAATTAGAATTAAAAGGAACTATTACATATAACTCGATAAATTCTAAATGTCGAGACGAAGCTATCTAGATTTGGGAAATTTGAAAAGACCTGTTATGGAGTTGACTTGTAATTCCAACTGAATGAATTTGAAAAGTTGTCTCTTAGAACGTTTTTGGGGATTTCAGCTAAAAAAAATAGTCAAGATGCGTAGAATAAACACAAAACATCATGAAAAATACAAAAACTTTTGTATCTAACAATTTTTCTCGTTACTTGTTGACCAGCAGTACTTTGCAGAAGCTTCTACTTCTACATCTTTTTCTCATATGTTTTTGATATTTCTTTCACGGCGATTGCTTAATAGAATCTTGTATAAATGTTGAAATTCAATCATAAAAATCCCCAGACGGCTCATACGACGCCTTGTACACGTGATGTACCTGCAATAATTCTTGGTATAGTCTTCATCGTAAGTATAAAATATTCGAAAACACGAGATATCGCCCCTCAACGTTCTTATTAACTACCCGGTTGTACGCCTACGGGCACCAACTCCCCTACCGTTACCTTTGGTAGGGTTGCCAGATTTCTTATAAAAAAATATGGAGCAGACAAAAAAGCAAAGAGGAATTCGTGAACGTTTTCTATTGCAGACGCGTTCGGCTTCGAAATCGACATGAGGATCCGCTTTTAGGCTGCGAAGCCGACACGGGGGGTCTCTCTTGAACTCCGAAGTTGAAATACGAGACATTTCGGCGTCCCGACAAGTGTAATACGGGACGCTAAAAACGAATGTCAAATACAGGACATCTGGCAACCTAACACATGGGCTGAAAAGTCCCAGGTCTAACAAAGAAAACATGGTTTTTTTTTGTTCAAAATTAGCTTTATTCATCAACGTAATTTCCATCAAGAACAACGCAATCATTCCAGCGCCGCTCTAACATTTCAATACCACTTTTGT